>LUCH01002901.1:76130-122447 GCA_013368495.1 Paragonimus heterotremus
CAGTGACCTTCAGAAAGCGTCATATTAGAAATTATGATTTCCATTCAGTTAAGTGACAACACTTTTTCAAAGTTCAATGCAAAACAAAACGCACGACTGGTAATTCAGAGTCAGATTTCAGTCTGTTACGTTTGAATGCTTTTCCACAGTGGAACTACAGTTAAAAACAAACCAAAAATTTCAAACCAATTATCGTTTGTAATATCAATTCCCGTCTACTTCATAACCAACATTTTTGGTTGAATTAAGCGACTTATTCTTGAACTGGTGGGAGTAAAATTTCTATTTGGTTGCAATATAACTAAAAGAAATGTGCATCGTATCCAATAAAGTGAAACATCTAGGTGACAATGAGATTACGGAGATAGTTAACGTTCCTCTCGCCTGTCCGGATTGTTTCAAGTGCACATGTTGTTTAAGGAGTGTTCCGGCGTAATATAACAACTTAACTCTGCTTATATACTGCTGTGAACAAACTGCCCCAGTCACTAAGAGTTAACCAGTTATTACTAATTCGTTGACGAGATGTTTGCGAAAAGCTAGTTGTTCAGCAATCACTTCCCACTTGGTCAGAACATCAGATGCTTCTGTCTGTGATCATGGATATTTCTGATCTCTGTTGTTGTTGCTTGTGTGTCAGCTGTGATAACATCGTTGCCGAAAACTGAACAAAACGGTTAGCTGATAAATTATTTTGTCAAAAATTTATTTTATGACAAATGTTAACTTCATTTACAACTAACATCTTCGTCACCGTATATAACAGTTTGAACCAAACGAGTAAAAGACCGGCTTTTGCATTTCATCGTGCTGCAACATTCAACCTTCCGTTGAGTAATGTTACAACAAAAAGTCTGAGATGTATGCTAACTTGGTATCACGGTACTTTATTTGGCAATCAATCAACGTAAGCTGGGCCCATTATTTGAGTTTTGTTATTGTGCACCACCACTATGAATATGCACCAGATCGCAGGTAGTTATGGGCGTACATATCACGAATTTCTGTTAACTTACAATGGGTTGCCTTCGTGCCAGTCTACGATGTGATCTTGAAATAGTGCGTGCAATATCCCCGTAAAGCTCAGGTGTAGCAAAATTCGTGTGAAGTTTGTAGTCATTTAGATGTAGTCATCATGATTTATCATTGTAATTCTCTTCCACTTTTGCGAATAGTTATACATCCTATCATTCAGCAGCCTTAGTGACATTTAACGAGTAACCTTACTGTAGCATGTTAGTATTTTCAAGGTGACGGCTCGCAATGCAGACGGATCAGGCGATTGGCTAA
Organism: Paragonimus heterotremus; assembly: GCA_013368495.1. NCBI lineage: Eukaryota > Metazoa > Platyhelminthes > Trematoda > Plagiorchiida > Troglotrematidae > Paragonimus > Paragonimus heterotremus. The sequence goes on from LUCH01002901.1 coordinate 77,421, forward strand.
TCGCGTCTAGGAATGCACGCACGCACGTACGAATGCCGACACACATTCAATCACTGATGAATTGTACCGTTAAACGTTACTTAATGGAGGAACGACAGTTCTAGCTTTCGATATGCAAGTGATAGTCCTAGATTTTGTAGCGGGACGCTGAACGACTTACGGTGTATACAATTTTTTAAAAGCAAGATACATATTCCGGTGATAAATATTTCCTATATTCTTGCACATCATTCAAAACCTAAATTTATCATATTGCAATGGGGTTCACCAATTATTCCGGTTTAGGCAAGGCTTAAAATTTAATCTGATGTTTGCTCTCCAGTGGGTGGGAAAATTATTTTTGTACCGAAATGTTTTGGAAACAACAATGTCGACAGTTTTCACGTTTTAAAAACAAATGTTTGTCTTTATTTCCGTATCACTTAGAATGATTACGGTAAAATAAAAGCAGCTTTCAAGGTTACATCAGTAAGTGTGTCATAATAATAAGGCTCATTTTTATTTGTGGCTATTCACATCCACAAAGTGAACAGACAATTAAGCATTTGTATTTATCTTTTGTTTTCATAAACATAATATCTTTGAGACTTTGTAATGGCGGCCACCTCAAATATTTCACAACTCTAACGTTTAAATCATTAGTTTTGCAAAGCTTTGAGATAGGCTGATCATTACCAACATGTCCTTATTGAATTAACTGATGATAGTGTAAACATTTCTGATTTCAATGGCTTAGCAAATCTTCGGTGTATTACCTGGAGGCATTGAATGTTAAACTGAAGGAACCCGTAGCATTTGGGCACTGTTTTCGGACATACATCCTGTTCTAAACTTGAGCGTTTATTTATCCCAGTTGAAAGAGTGTTTTCAGTCATTCAACTTCCACAAGCCGTCAGCCGCCGTCCATTGGCGTATGTATAGCGTTAGTACTACATGATGCATAACAAACTCTGGTTCCCGCTGTGCGCTGATATATATATATATATATATTAACAACATCAGTTGTCAAATACCTACAAGTACATTAACGTAAATATGTCAATGCTTTGTTAGTATGAAACGTTTTACACCTTCGCCTGAAACACTTATGAGTGCGCCTAGAACTGAAATAGATGTTTATGCTAACATCAATATTCTGTCAAAGCTTTCGTTGTTCACTATCAATACCTCTGACTACAGGTGACTGAGTCGATTCTATTGTCTTTTGCGATGTCAGTCCGAAACTAATTTCTTTAACATTGAATGAACATTGATTATTTAAAAGTGCATATTGGTGTTGGATACAAAAATGTGAACAGTCTCCTTGTAGCCTCTGTACACATTTGCGGCGTTAATAAGCCACGTGTCTGAATTGCAAGGTCGTTTTAATTGGTATAGAAAATTGAGATTTATTGTAAAACACTTAGTAACAGCGTAGTTTTAGTGACTGCGGAATTTATTGCATACGTATAGAGAAACAGTACTAGACGACTTGTGTAAAATGTTATTTAGGACGGTAGGAATTAACCAAGTGACATTTAAACAGATGTGCTTTAAAGAAGAAGCTTCGAAACCACAATCTTAGGAACGTTGATAGAAGACTGGTTGCCTTTCGCACTTTCTAATACACTTTGACATCAGCATGAAAATTTAACAGTACAGCTTCTGTTTCAATGTTTCGTTCATTGGAATTATACTGTTTTACTTAAGATTGAATTGTGCTACGTAGTGTTGCCACACTGGTAACCAAAAACTCGAAAAATTCCGAAAACTGTTATAACGAAGAGCAAGATAATTGCTTGTAAATTCTGTTTCTGTGTCGGTCAGTGAAAAAAATGTGTTACACGCCCTATAGGCTTAAAAAAGGTGGAGTGGAAATGAACAAATGGCGAACTTAATGAAGCTGTCGGTTGCAGTCATTTTTGAGACCAACACAGAAAAGCATCAAAACAGAATTCACTCAAACATGTGTTGTTAATGATTTGTGGGACTTGCCTAGAGTAAAGGTTAGGTAACTTGTAGTGCATGTTGTCTGACATACGTGCCCATCGAGTGATATATTAAAACTTCCAACCCATTCGGCGGTGGCTACGCAGCTCAGCAGTCCGTTCCACTATGAAAAGTTTCTAACTGTGAAGCAGTTCTGTCATGGAAAATGATCTGCCTATTCCACTACTCGATTTCAACGAGGGACTACTTAAACACCCATCCCTATCTAGCAGGAGTAGATGTGTCAGGGGATCACCCGGAGTGTGAAGTGTTTTCCGGTGAGAAGTAGGTCTCCGATCGAAGTGCCTATAATTCATTAGGAAGTGATCTAATTCTGCCAGTTTTACGGGCAGGCGTTTCTCTTTTCCTCACAACTTTTCTAGTGACCCGTCTCTGGAAACTTTCTATAAGTGCCAAATCTATCTAAAGATGAAAAAGATAGGTCTTTATGTTTGCTTCCAGGTGTGCGCAAAATATGGAGGTGAACGTAGTAGGAAACACCTCAAGTTGGAAGATGCAACAAATTCGTCCTTGAAATTTCATGAACACTTTTGCTCATCCAGCCATAGCAACAAAATTTTTAGACAAACTCAAACTGTCTGCCACTATGGTCCCTGGACCTGTTTTGCCCACTGGTACAAATAGCTTTTTGTCACCAAGGTAGTAGTGTTTCCGACCTTGGCGGTGGATGTGCAAGTTTCATCAACGGCATATATCAACGTCGACAATTTGCCCACATTGGGTAGATCAAGAGGGATAAGCACCATCAACGGTGGTCTTGAAGTTGATTTCTATGAAACATCGCCATTGGCAGGGGACCAATTTGAGAGCCGTCAATTCATCCTTAGAATGAACCCGCGTTCTCTTGGACATTCCTGAACCTTGGTGAATAAGTGCGCTTTGAAGTCATATCTACAGTTTCCGTAACAAAATGAAATGATAAACCTTGCCAATGGCTGTTAAAAAACGAAAACCAACCACATCAACGCCCAATCCAATATCGACAGCCTTTGCCCAGAAGTCGTGGGCAGTCAGCAGATGCGTGACGCATGAGTACGATTGGGGTGATGAGTCCAGGGTCGTCAACTTTTACTCCGAAATAATCTATTAATCGGAGGGAGCTGAAGACAGCATTGTTGGTTGATAGGTGTAATTTTGAATCGTTTCCGGGTTTCCAAAAGATGGCCGGTTGAAAAGAAGAGGTTGAAAGGTACTCTAGGCGGTTCCTTTAGTTTGGGGACGCAGCTTTTCAAAAAGACAGTGAAAATCAATTCTGAACCAGATAGTTTGTGAATTAGTAGGTGCTGTCAAATGAATCTGACTGATGACACTGAAATCTAGAACAATTTATTCAAGTTGCTCCTTTTTGTTCAAAAATTGTTTAAGATATGCATTTGTGTGCATTTATTCGCTTCTTACATATAATTTTAGCCACTTCTGTATTTTGTTTTGAAAAAAACGCACCAGAGGTTTGTTCTGTTTGGCACTTCCTCCAGTTTGGACTTTCCAGTGTAATCAAACATTCGGTCCACCACCTCTAACGTCTAGGCTTTCTGTCAGGATTGGACACTACTGAAACATGGTTTTTAATGGTGTTGGAGAGTTTCTCTGCGATGAAATGCCAGTGATGATTTGGGCTGTGTGCATTGCTGCAGCCAGGCCAATCAAACTTGCTACTATTTGACTTCCCGTTGTGGAACTCGCTCTGTGATAGCACTATGACCAGCGTTTCGGGAGGATTATTTTGTCTAGTTCCGTGAAGGTATGCGGATTTAATGGTTTCGTGATCATTGCTGTGGGGCGCAACCACGATATTTAGGTTGCGCATAACACCGACATTGTTGACAAAACTTAAATGAGACAAGGTCATGTTTGATCTGTCTACCACATCGTATGGATCTGAATACGTCAAAATAGTCCAGGTTTTATTACTATTTTGGAGGAATACCCAGCGGAGGAAGGCGTCGTTATGTTGATCGGACGATTCACGAAATCTTACTCTAGATGATAAAAATCATTCACTGTCAATGTTTGAGTATGCCTTAAATATGGTATTCTAAGCAGAGCCTTTAATAAGTCCGCACCAGCTAATTTGCGGGCAGAAACTGATCTATATCTCAAGAAAATCAAACAACTGGAGTTTTGGATGACGTCTGCTTGCTAGACTGATTTTAGAAGACCCAGTAGAAGCAGATCACGAATACCTGCGGCATTTTTGTGCCGTTCCGAATGAGCAGTCCCACCATGTCATTTGTCGATCTTCCGGTCATTTAGAAACACAGAACTTACAGTGATGAACACATTTATCTGTCTCACACATCCTCCTTACACCAGGTTTCCGTTGGGTCCAATAAAAACAGACTTCGCCAGGGCCAGATACCTCGAGGCTCGTTTAATTTAGTAAACACTAAAGCCACGTTTGTACGAGGAAGAAAGAAAATCAAGGGAAGTCAACACAAACATTACGGCAGGTACAAATTACTTTAAAGGATACAATATGGTTACACTGTTCCCGATTAATTTGGGGGAATTTAATTATGTATTTCATAGAAATTTCTAACTACATTGCTCTAATTATACTGCCATCTCTTTTGTACAAGCAGTAAATTTACTGGGAATTTTTTGCCAAAAACTTTTTCATCCATCGAATGCAATGATGGCATTATCGATGCGTAACCCCCAGAAGCACCAACGCTACATTAATTTCTATCTCGACGCCATTTGCGTTTTCTGTTTTCCTGTCTACCCAAGAAAGGTCATCGGTTGTAATCCCACACGGGACTTTCAAATCCCAGGAGAACAAAGTACAGCCAGTTTCCTTAGAGAGGGAACAGATAAAGATTTGCATTCTTTTATCAGTTTGACCGGTCACGCCAGAATGTCGTGCTCATTTAGGCCCAATTCTCCGTTCAGTTAGCGTTACAATCTATAGTTCAAATCTTTGATGTACGTGGCTGTATGCCTAGTTTAAATAAAGAATGATTCGTACGCAATACAAATCAACTCCAACAATGTGGGGATTGACTATTTTACCAATATACATATATATATTGAACTGTTCCCTTGAGAATAATAATTTACAGATACTGAATAAGTTTAACTACAGATTTGGCGAATAAACCTCGGAACTCTGCAATCGTTCACACTCAAGTTATTTTTGGCTAAATTGACCGAACTTACAGAAGATATACCAACGACGAGCATGAAACGTGTTCACTTGGTTGAGTGAGGGGAGATAGGACCTGAACACATCAGATTAACAATAGACAATGTGGTAGTGAATCGAGTAAAACGAGTCAACACATGCTAAATATTACCTGGAGATTAGAGATAGTTTTATCTGTTTATCCCCAGTTTTAGTACACCAAAATTATATCATAATTTGCCGGAAAGGGAAATCACAGATTAGATAGGTTAAGAGGATGTTGGTTGTGTCAAATTGATCGCGTACTAGAAGATCTTGCAAAGTAGTTGTTCACAATTCTTCTTATTAGGAAAAACTGTATTAGTGAAATGAATACCAAATTTCGGGAGACTTTCAGTAAAACATCTTAAACGCTCAAGATTGTAAATCAGTATTAAAATCCTAACGGCGATCAAGACTGCATGAAATTATCGACCCAACCATATTCAAAACAATTGATTTCACTGGTAGGGGAGTACCGCCCCTCGGGCAGGCCAAAATTTTCTGATCTTGTGTAATAGACTAATTTTAGACGGGTGATATTCTATACTCTATCAACTGACCAAGTGCTTGCCCAGTATACCGGAGCCCGTCTAGCGGAACTTATTCCAGAACAGTCTACTTTATCATGCATTTAATGACGACAATCTAACTGAACAGATCGTGCAACTAAATGACATCTCGCGCTTATTTCGTAACAGCATATTGAAAGAATCCAAAGGCTATCTCTATAATGACTCGAGGCTTGGTGGTACAAATGTTCAGATAACAGGAAGTGAATTGAAAGAACAATTTTATTCGTATATTTTATCGTACATTCCATCATTAAAATGATAATGTCGCAGTAACATTCTCGTTGTTATCACTGATTACACATACTGGCACAGAGAAATTGAATAATAATCGGCCACTGTTTCTTGGTCAATAGAAACTGTTCAAGAGATAACTTGATACATGCGTAATCTGTGGTAGGTTAGATTTTCGGGAATTATCGTGGGCAGTTTTGTTTTCGCACCTTACAATGTGGAGTATTTGTCAACAATCGCAATTAATAAGCAGGTGGGCCACTCGGAAATAAACTCAAGCCACTGTAAGATAAATTCAATTTAGTTAGCACATAACGATCCGTTAATACATTCATGTTGACGGCTTCACGTCATTTACAGTAAAACTCATAAATTGGTCGACTTGACCTGATCTGACTTTGCAGGGATTTTTCCAGCACTGACAGTTCGGCATTCGTACGTATATTGCTAATGCACATGACTACTCAAAAATTTGTGCAGGCTGGGACATGCAAGATTGAGATGAGAAAATCGAACAACTTAACAGTGGTTTCTGGTCAGTGACTTGCAATTCATCAGCTGTAGGTTAGCTATAATTCTTTCGCGAAAGCTTTCACTCGGGATCCAAATGACAATTTTGCCACCCAACAACCAATCCGCCTTATTTCTGGCCTCTTTTTGTTCACCGTTGAGCGATGAAGTGAATTCTTCTCTAACTTAGTTCCGTATACAATTTCTTTAACAATTCCGTAGCACTAATCACACTGATTATAGAACCAGTCGCATGGTCTCAGTGACCAACAATTAAGTAATGGACAGCTGTTCTGATACTGTATAATCTCATCATCACCACACACCCCTTGTAATCGAACCCACTTGCAGCGTCCAGCTACTATTTGTGGTAAGTTCTTATCGTTTCCTCAGTGAAACATACGTTTTTCGTTAATATTACCGGATTAAGGTCATCCACTCCAGGGTATTTATTGTTGTATTTCGTCCAAAACGGAAGTCATTTGAATTCACTTATGTAATACACAACTTTTTACCCGAAAACGTTTCGTTAGTGCCCAAGAACTACCCTGGCAAACATCCACTCCACGGGGCTGTCAAGATACACTCCTCATATGGCGCCCCAATCACGAGATGACATTTATCTGATTGACTGCATTAACGCGCTCGCATTTTATCTGCCGCAATCATGATATCCCCGTAAAATTGCAGCATGAATGTGATGCACTTAATCTAATAATAAGTGGATGAAACCGAGCTTCCTGACTACACTGTTTTTTTCAGAAAGCATTTATTGGGTGCCTCCAAGGAAACAGAACACGTTTTCTCAACAGATGTTCCGTTTCTGGTTAGAAAGAATGGATTTACTTTCGGGTAATTGTCCAAGACTATGATTTGTGAATCTGATTTACATATGATTTTCAAACAGTTGAACTACATGTAACTGTCAAATTATATAAACAACACTAAACACTCTGAGCGAAACCTTTGTGCAGCAAGCAGAGTACGACTGTTCCAAAGGAATAAAAATCTCACAGCTGGCTTCCCGGCTGAATCAGCAGATGAGAAACCGGATTCTTTGAATGCGAATGGGTTATCTTGAATAAAGGACAAATTCAAAGATATTGTCGACTGCATTGATGGAAATTTATTTTCCGTGTTTTCTCAAATCAATATCGTGCTGTATGTGACTATACATGGATGCACCTAGTATTCAAACTATAAGCTAATGTTCCTGGTTATCCCTGTTGTTGGACGCAAGAGATGAAACTGTAAGTGAACAAAAATCCTTTTATACGGCGAGGTGTGCTAAGAAAATTCCTTCGATTTTGGCACCCCCTTTAACATCCAGTTCATGGGATTAGATGCATGTGGATTGGCTAAAGCGTCGCCATAGTGAACAAAGCTCAATGTACATACGTATGCACCACGGCCTTCTGTACCTACCACAGTTGGTCCACACTCTATAATGTGTACTGAAACCGGTGCATTGAATTTGATGTATTCCTTTCTATGAAGTATGTTCTGCTGGTGCAAGCTCCTGATATTCAATAGGACTACAACCAAAACTAAGCAAAACTTCACCGGTGAATCACAGGGTACATGGTGATAGAACTTACGAAATAACATCATTGCTTACAAATAAGCGCATATTACAAACATATTACTATGTTTGACAATAATGACTATATCTTTGAAGTTATTGAGTCACCCTTTTACCAAAGCACAAGTCATATTTTCCTAGGTACTACCAATCGCGTTTATGAGAGATTGTTTAAGTCCTACGAACGACTTTACAGTCCATCAACAAAAATTAATAAGCATGTATGAGATGGGAAACAAGAATTATCGGACAGTTCAAACCGTATTTTACACTACAACTAAACGTCTTCTCTGGGGGTAACTGAGACGGACTACGTGTCACTGATATAATAACGAGGCTTCTCTCTTCACGGTGTCTCCTTATTGCACAAAGTTGGTTCACGAGCACAACGGGTACCCAAAACCAGAAGTCCACTTTGTGTTTGCGATATCAACAAATGTTACGTCTGTTGCTAAAGCATAAGAATAAATGTGACACACTGCCATACCTAATAACAGTATCTTTAAACGAGGTTTATGTTTGAGCACTCCCAATCCTAACGCACGATCCCCCGTAAACTTATTCCGCGAATCTGTCACATATATTTTAGCTTATGACCACATCACTGCCTCATCACTTTGATGCTTGTTTTAACGGTCAAACGTCACTATGAACATTGAGCTTTCCAATAGACGCTCCTCCAAAAAAGATCTAAACAGCTTGGATTTCTCACTACTCTTGTTTTCATCTTTGCACTCCCTGATTTTTACAACGTGTTGATGAACTTTCGGTTGAGTATAGTATGAATTCACTTGATTTAAGGTTTACTAAAACTGATTAAATCGGTTTCCTGCAGATGAATAGCCTCAACTGTAGAACCGCAGGATTTAATTTTCATAGTCGCAGTGAAATAACCTGTTTGTCTGCCTAACTAAATAGATCTTTTGCATGAGAAACAATCTTTTCCGACAGGATCTGTGTACATCAGATGATAATTTAACGGGTGTAAATAAATAAAAACCACAAAGTGACTTCCTCTTGGCTTACATTAGTTATACAAAATAAGTAAGTCAACTTCCGAAGAGCTTATATCCTAGCACTATGCAAAAGTTAACGTATCACCCCCCGGTTAAAGCAAACGATGTACAGTAGCCATTGTTTACTATCGTCTTGGATGTGTTATTTACAGCTCCTAAGTATATTCCCAATAGACTATAATGTCGAGTGATGCACGTACTCTACGTTTGATACAGTAACCATTATTCACCGTTATGTCTATGGCAATCGATTAGTCTACCAACGCAAACTGTTCCTTTTTTCAGTTGATCGAAAAACAGTGAACTGATTCAATAATTATAGCGTTTTGTTGTTCACCCTTAAACCAACAATCCACGATCGACTTGTACATTGTTCGCACTCATCAGGTGAAGAGAATATCAGTAGATGGGGTTTTAATAGACAACTCACATTTGTCGTCTTTCATTTCAGTCAAATTTAACAAACCGTATCTCTATTCGTCCCCTGCATATTCGGGTCTTCCGTATTGCGTATATGTTTGGCGTGTTTATAGCCTGAGGTAACCATTCGGAAGACTGTCTTTGAATTTTACTTAACGTCTTGATTATGTCTCCAATAATGCCATTTAGCGGGAACCCTCAGTGACGTTAGTCTGCACAAAATCCATTCGCATGACTGAGTGGCTAATTTTTACTTGTCCTTTGGTGGTATTATGCATAAAAATTGTTTCCGATGCATACACCTTTCATCAGCAGTCAACTTCGCATTATCAGCCGGGATTAATAACAAGTTTGTTAAACTAGTATTTCATTATCCAATTCAAGCCATGTGTGCCTGACTTACTGCTTTGTTGCTATCGATACCATAACGTTATCTTAAGAACGTCGAGTAGCGAGTAAGAAACCCAAAGGCCAAGTCGGTCGAAACAGGTTACTCCAGCGTTATTACCAGCTCATTGTATGTTAAAAATTTTACAACGAACCTCAGTTATTCAAGTTCACAGAAAATGTAGTCGCAATTGTTGTCATATGGGCAGCGCTGAATTGAGCAAACAATAAAAAGCAAACTGTCGGTTAAGACTGGCAAGTAACTTCAAACTAGCAAATCGAGGTCCCTGGACGGTAAACATAGGTGAATTAAATAAGTATGAACTGGCCGGAAGAAAGCAGAAGGTGGTGATGATATCTTAGAAACAGGCGAGTAGTCACACGTAAGGTAAAGTTGTATCCTCTCAGACCGGTCTGTGAAGAAAAATTAGCACTTTTTTGCTGCTTGAGAGGTGTGTGACAACCATGAACCGTTAACGAGGATGTGTTATAACTTGGAAATTCCACGAAAAAACGATTTGACAACAGTTGTAATAATTAAGTAGGTATTCACTGTTTATAACAAAACGCAACACGAACTGGGAGGGTCATCAAGAACACCTGTCGTGTGATATATTACTTTGTATGGGATGGTCAAAGTTTTCATATCGGTAAGTTTACGGTTTCATAACTATGCTTAACGTTCATGACTTTTGGACACACTTTGCCTCAGCCGTACACCTGTCGAAACAAAACCGACCCAACGTCAGTTAACCTATTTACATAACTCACATGACCTACAACTGACCACTCCGAACTCAATTTATACAGTCTGCGACTTCGTCCGCAGGTTAATCTAATTCAATGTCGGTTATCGAATAAATGGTCTTGTAGATTTTTCAATTTAAACTGCTCAATATTTTTAAACATGAATATACGTGCCGTTACGCTAAATTCCTTTGGATGCTAGCAGAATACTCAGAAATGTTTTTTTGAGGATGTCCTGCTACGTCATGCAAATGGTAGTTTGCATCTTTTATGTTAACACAATATGGTTCGTCTTACTTCGGAAAAAATACTGCAAGTGGGAAAAACATCACGCTTTTGGTTTTGTTTGTAGTTTCTGTGAACGCTAGTCCAGTTGAAGTGCAGATATGATTGCTTAAACGCCGGAAACTTGAAACTGATATAAAACTAGATATCTGAAGTGCCCACCAGCAAGTTTTAAGGAGAAATGCTTCCAAAGTCTGCATAGCAATACTCGTTAGCCCAACATATTTTAGAAGAGTCCAGCAACGTAGCGTGGAATATCTTGCCCACGGACGTCTCGTTCGCATCTCATCTATTACTACGTCAAAATTACTACACTTAGTATATACCAATTAGAAATGACAATAGTAGCAAAGAATGCGGGTGTAATCAACGAGATAAGAATAGCCGAGACCTTTCATCCTTTGCTCTCCATTTCATAGAGCTCGTAAGATTGTCACAGCTGACAAGCTGGAAAGTGAAGAAAAACTTCTCCGCGACACACTGATTGACAGCGGTTATCCACATTGGTTTAACGAGGAACACGCTAAATCAGCAGGATAAAGCCTCACACAAAGATAGTTCAGCCAGAAGATGTTTACTCTCGATTACCATTCAGAGAAAAGGATACTTCCGTTTTAATTAGTGGAAGACATAAGGCAGCAGTCAAACAGACAAACATCGCGGTAGTGATGTTCATTAAAAAAGCTATCGAACTACGGAGTTTGACGAGAGTGGATCCGCTCACCTTGATTGCCCAGTCAAACACAATATTCGGTTTTCTCTGAACTTTTAGATGCACGTACCTTCGCTGTACATCGTGGCATCTAGCGAAGCATATCAGTGAATACGTTCATAAATGCTTGTGTATCTTCGAAACTGGCATAGCCCGAAGGGCAATCACAAAACATTTACAAGAGACGAGCCATACGGTCTGAGGTGCCAACGCACTTTCTATCACATACCGTCCTAGAACGAAGCAAGGTCATGAGTTTGCCAAAGCTGTTACCAGCCATCGAGCAAACCGGGTGCTCTCCGTCGAAAAAAATAGTTTTCAGTTTGTTTCTTCTCTGGTAACTTTGTTTCATCCCAGGAAACCCCATGGATGTTCAACGTATTTATTTTTTCCCTGTCGTGTATCCCTTCAACTGTTTTGGTTTCCATTCAAGTTCAAAAGTACGTAGTACAAATATTTTTCCAATCCGCACTTTACTACTCGAGACCATTTGACTTAGTACCAAAACTCTCCTTGCAATCTTCACTTTGCCCCATTTGGAAATCTTTTCTCTAGTCCCAATCATCTTGACCTTGCTTACCACGCCCGCCCTCGTGGCCATTATTGCTACCTCTGCTCGTTATACACTGATTACATTAATCTTCCCGCAGTAATAGATGATATGCACACGAATCTTTTGTGCAGAAGACAACATACAATGTACTGTCGGTCTTTTCCTAGCTTATTTCGGGAAACGACTGCCTCCGGATACCTTTACCAAGTCGGAATAGACTCAAGTTTCGGGTTACAGATGTGTTCATCTTGACTGGTTATGTTGCTTTGTCAGATGTTTTGGACGGTGAATTTAACTAACTACCCAACAACGATAACTTGATAGACTTGGTTTGCGCAAGACTGGGTCTGAATGTGGCTGTAATGCCTTATTCAATGGACGACGCATACAGAAATATTATGGAGTTTTCGGGGTCAGTCAAATGTATCAAGGTTTCACAAATTAATTGACGAAATTTAGATAAACAGAGAGCTGAAGTAAGATATGCAAAATATAGCTTTCGTTTATCCTTATTCCACTTCGGTCAGTCCTTTCCAGGCCTACCTCCGTGATTTCTAGACTACTTCTTAATAGCTTTCTTGCCTCTTAGTTGTCCTTCCAAAAACTCAAAAATATTATCCCGCAGCTAGAATGTTGATGCGTGGTATATCCTATTTCTGAAATTCTGACCTTAGTGCGCGGTATGCTCGAATCTTTACGTTAACTTCGATCAGATCGTAGAGTTTTCCTGTTGAACTATATGACTGTCCTGGTGGAACTACAACCAGATAGCACAACTTTCAAATATTTAACTGTCGATTTAGTATCGGTTGCTTAGTTATTCAAAGACAACCGGTAAACATATACAACATCTTACACCTATGTACATTTACCGAATGTATATATGTACCCACTTTTATTTAGGTTAAGGTGATTACCAGGAATTCAAAATTGAAGATGAGTGTTTCATTTGTTCCAAACTAATTTCTTCCTAAGCAGTTCTGAATATATAGGTGTTATTGCAGTTCTTGACAATATTTTGTAGTGTTAATGAGAGGTAAAAAAGGCACGGACGTAAGTGGCAAGATATGACATGTAACCCTTCGAACACTGATGTGAAAACGAGACAATTTATGTAGAGAATATTTAAAGACATTCAAATAAATTATGCAATAAGTTCATCATTTATCCGGAAGTTAACTCTAAGTAACGACATGTATTCTGTTTCATTGAAGTCATGGTTGAGTTCTGACAGTGATTTACAGATTTTTCTGAGATAGTAAGCCGCACAAAACTCTCGTATCTAGTTCTTTGAACGAGGATGCTGCTACGATGTTTCCAAATTCACTGAGAATGGCTTATTGTGAAATACACAAGAATACCGTGACGAAAATTGGGAATAGGGAGTGGTGCTAATCACAAATTACTTCTTACACTTGGAGTAGAAACGGTTATAATCGTTCAATTTCCTCTCTTAAGGTTTTGTTAGGCACACGTTTACAAAACAAAAACAAGAAGAAGAAATCCTAGTCCATAAATAATTTCCCACAAATCTTCGGTTTCAGAGATAAACAACCAGCTCTAACTTTTACCGAGGAATGAAATGAAACTTATTAACGCTATAATGGATGTCATTCACCTACAGCAATTTGATATCGGATGGAGTCAAAAAGTGGATGGCACCAAACAGTTTCTTTCATTCTGACATGATGAATTGGGCATTTCCCTGACAAATGAGATTTTATTGACTTTCTGCGTGCAGGTAACACAATGTTTTGCCTTACATATTCTAAACATTCCAAATATTAATATATCTTAAGAAGTTGTACATTGACAAAAAGAAGTGTGTGCCCAGTTCACCTATTATAACCGTCTGCTGCTAAAATACAACATGGTGTTGAAGCATCAGGGATATTTTTCAGAGTATCTAACTTAAACTCTTTTAGACGCCCAGCGACTGACGAAGCGAAACTTTCTGCTTTTTAATGTTGTTTACTTGTGTTTCCTTTTAACACAAATAAAAAAATTAATTCTTACTTATCATGAACGGATTAACTAATAATAAAATTAATTTGCAACTCAGTATTTCCGGTACCGAGCAATCAGGGGTGCTAAATTTTTTCTCAACACTGAGAAGTCTTCTGGTCTCAAACCTTTAAGACATCAAGAATGGTGTGCTCTACAGTATTTTCAAGTTTCTACAGTCTTTTGCTACATTCCTGTTATTCTTATTTGCAGCATGTTCACAGCTGAAACCTCTCCACGTTCTAAACCTTCTAGTTTTAACGTCACATTATGACTTACTTAAAACAACTAAAAGGTGAGACGTAGTGACATGGGGTTTTATCATTAAAAAAACTCGACCACCATCAACACAACTTTAGAGACAACCTGAAGATCCCAAATTTGACCGGGTAATGATGTTTCAATTTAGGAGTGAGTGAACGAGTTGTTCGGCCTGACCTTCTCCTAGCCACCATTCGTGGCAGCATATTTCTACGGCATACTTTGTCACATTACAATTCGTTTCCATATGATGATTTTTCCAATAACTCTTCGTCTTCTGGGTCTTGGTCAAATTGATTTAACGACTACAAAAGTAGGTTTCCATCGACCTAATAAGTGCGCGGTCAACAAAAGCTTGGATTGTCATCGCTGAGTAGTTAACATATTTCCACAATGACATCATCACAAGCCAACAAAATTCGAATGTATAAGTGCTGGCGAACTTTGAGGAATATTTCGCCGGCCAAATAGATATTATGGAATCAAATCTTGAAACAGTGTTTGTCTTCATTTTTTACATTTGTGCCAGATTACATTGACTTTGATGATGAACAGCTTAAGGCTATGACTTCCGGCAATACTAATTGGGAATATGCAATTACGAGTGGATATAACAAATTATTTGTCGAGGTCATAACAGTCAACTTTTGTCCTGGTCGATCCTCGTGCAAGAATAAAAATTTTTGTTGAATGTTGAAAATGGAAGACGTTCCTCAAGCGACTAATGAAATTATCTTGGGTGCAAACGTGGCATGTACAAGTTGGTTGTAACTGTCCTCACTATATAGAAGCAACTAAATTGATGTAAGATAAGTTAATAATTTCTGTCTTTTTAATGTTTGTGTGCTTGATTATGAATAAGATTGTTGTTCATCCTATTTCGTTTGCGGTTCTTTACTTCATATCGTCATTTTTTTCTACTGATATCTACGTTTGTTGTTAACCTGTCTGAAAAGCATCATTCTAGGTGTTGTTTTCCTTTTGATTCGAAGCAGTACGCCACTCAGTAACTTGTTCGGTTGAAGGACTATGGTCATAAGTCAGTAATAATGGAAGGTTTATTATAAACGTATGTTGGGTTGTCTCTGCTGTTTGAATAACTCACAACGCAACTCAAGCAAAACATGGGCCGGTTAGCAATCATGAGCAGAAATATAATCAGATTTGAAAACTGACGCTCCGTGGTAGATCATACGTGAACGTTAGAGATTTCCGGACTAACTCCGTAAAACACTCTGCGAATAATTCTGAAAATGAACGCTTGATAAATGTGGAAGCCGAAAAATGCCTCATGTCATGTTAACTATATAATTCAGTCGAAAAAGTAAGAGAAATCGGTCCCAAAACACATCGCTTACAAACATCAAGATATGTTGAGCTGGTTGAAAAATGAGGCTGCCAAATACATAAGAACGCAAATAGTACGTTGGGAGTAAGCAACGTACAAACACGGTCTGAAAAATCTAAGTGTAAGAATATTATAGCACTAGTATTTCACAACATTTCTTTGCTACCGAAGTTTTGATTAATCAGCAGTTTTGTACACAAAACAGAACGAATATTTTTGCTTCTAAAACTTATGTTGAACAACCTGAAGAATATATGGCAGTTTTGAGAATATACTTCACTTCATTACAAAAACGTATACTTATTGACAAAACATAATACATAATTCAAACAAAACAAACTGCTTAATATACAACAAAATAACGAACTCGGTGCCAAATACTCGACCAAACTTGCATATTTGGATGGTGGTATGCAAAAAGAAATCGTGTTCAGGAAATATTTTCAAATGTTGCTGAACAAACTTTGGCGCAGTCTTGTTCTAATTGTTAGTGTAGGAAAGAAGTCATGTTAAACATCATCGTCAGATTTTATTGGTCATTTTATCTCATCCTTTTAAAAAAAAATTTCACCGTACCAATTTCCTTACCTTTAATAAATCGACGAAACCCTCTAAAACTCGTCAACCAGGTTGTGTTCTTGATGATTAGACCTCTCCTAGGCTTGATCTTAGATTCGGTTTAACATTTTGTGCTAGCCACCTTAGAAGGGGTTTGAAGATTTTACTGCAGTTTCTGTTGAAATGTGTCGTCAGTACACACCCGGTTTACAATTAAAACTTGACCTCTTACCCAAGTTCTCTTAAAGAAGTCGACCACTATCACCGACATAAAATCCATCACGACCAAATTATTATATTCTGGTGCCATGCCATCCTATATTGCACGCAGCATTCCCAATGTCAGTTTAGCTCAAACACAGAATCTGCAAACTGCTTTACTGTTGTTTCTAAAGGTAAAATTTTGTAAGAATCTAAAACGTAATTCCAGAAATCATAGAACATCAATCTTCAGTTGGCAAAGGATGTGATTTTTTAACATTGCTTCACGGACCGTTGCTTAACCAATACAACATTAACGGGGACCAGAAGAACAACTTTCTTCTGACATAAGCCAATAAAGCACAATGTGGTGACTGCAGTTAAGTCAAATGAACTCAATCATTCTACTATGTTATGCTACGTCGGCCATTATCTACAATTCGTGAATTGTAACATAGATTCGGATGTAAACGATTCACTTGACGTTTGAATCCGTCTGTTGGATCTCACCGTCTGTCACTAAAAGAGAATGAACGACACACCTTCAATAAAGCGACGTCCAGTTTTTCTCTGTTTTTATTATTAGGTCGGCTCTACATAAATCAATCAGGACCCGACAATAAAAGATACCTGTCGAGACTACAACGAGCAAACAACAAGTCTTGCTTAGAAACTTGAGGCTGACGTTAAAGATGAACCAGAAATGTAGATTTTCCAATTCGCCTTCTTGAACTGCCGCTACGTTCGTTGTCAAATGATACAAAATTGGAAAAGGATGTTGGTTGTAATAACACCATTACGTCCGCCGAATCACTGTCCAAGAGTTCATCATTGAAATAATGTAGTGGTTGGTGTAATCCAAAATAATGATCCTTTACGTTTACGTAAACAAACGGCAATCTTCAAATCGCGAACAAAATAAAATTGTTCTGTTTTATTGCATCGAGTCTGTACATAAGTCGTGAAAATTATTTTGTCTTTCCCGACAAACCGTTTCGAAGCGTTCTTTGATAAATTACTCCAATGCACGGTCGGCGCATGTATCAGTGAGTGAACAAAAAAATCACTTGTCAGTATTGTTTGATTTCAAAAATTAAAGAATCTAGCACGACGGAATATGACTCCTAAATGGTGAAGTATGTTTCATCACAGGATGTTCTATAATGATACCTATCTACCTCAGAAGACAACGGATTTTTGCCTGTGCTTCAGTACTACATAATTACCTAGGTAGCCATTCGTGATTACATTTTACCCGCTTGCAGTGAGTGACTGCAACCAAGGTACACGACAGAGAGACAATGGGCTGAGTGAAGGCAATTTGAATTTAACGGTTTGGGTGTAGAAACAAAATTATTTTAAATCAAGCATTAGTGAAGACTGAATCTTAATTGTTCGAACAGAGTGAACCCTTATTTCGTAAATTCAATATTTAGTCCACTACCAGTTGCTGACATATGATGCACGAGTAGTTACTGACTGTACTCACAGGAGTTTAGTTGGAAGCAGTTTATTGAGAACGATGTTCTTCGTTGGTAAAAAAGCTTTGTAAAATCTCTCTCGAATTATTAAGGTTTCGGCAATGGAACTTTTTAAGCCGGTGACCTTATGTGGCTGAGTATCTGCTGATTTTCTATTGCAGTTTATTTTTTTTTTAAATATAGTCCACACAAATACAAGGTGATAAGGTAACTGAATTATGAATGTGGACAGTACATTTTTGTGGTAAAAAGGATCGATAATATTTGCGCAGTTGTGCCACAAAGTCGCAATCAGAAAGTTCCCAGATTGCAGTCCGATACTCCTAGAATGACTTTAGAGTTTGATACATCAAAACTTCGATTGATAATTCTAGTGTACTTTTGTATTAACCACTTGTTCAATTGGCATACTAGGTCGCTGAGATTAATTATATTCTTGATAATCCACAAAATCGTCGGCAAAGAATTCCATTGTTTAAACAGCTTTTCTTGACATCAGTTAAGTACTGTTACCTAAATGTTTGGTGTGTCGGAAAGCTGCTGTACATTGGTTATAAAAATTTAAGCCATGCAACCTGATAAAACCAGGTCGAGGAGAATTTTAATCGTTGTAACCTGATGTCAACTGAAACTGACAAACTTTCATATGCGAATGTTCTTAAAAACACGCATATTGAGGGATCCATCAGAACTGACAACAAGTGTTTAGCTGTTTGGAATAGGCAGATTTTTGCACAGTTGAAATATTAATAAAGACTGAACACCAAATATTACATTTTGTTTCACCAATGCAGAAGTTTGGCTGAATGTTACATGGGTTTTCTTTGAAATTTTAACCTCGTCATTTTCTAAAGAGAGCTTATCCTGTGTTGCCGTTACATATCGCCGTTCATGTGTATTGTTTGTGCTTACGGTGCCCTTAGCAAGTTCGTTAACCCCAGTCGCTTCGTCGGCGATAAACAATAAATATCCCCGTGAGTTAGAGTCACGCGTAATCAGTTTATCGAACATTTATTCTCGGGTAAAATGATCCAATATGAAACGGTTTTTGAAATTACCTGTGTATGAGAATAGTGTCAGTATTAGCGTAGAAAAAGTCGGGGCAAGATAAGAGCCATATTTATCAACCAAAAGCGGGAATCAACCCTAAACAAGTGTTACTATACGCACAAGGCCCGTTAGTTTTCATTAAGCTATGTCACACTGAAAGTCAGGAATTTGTTGAGTTACACAGATGACAACATTTGGCGACTGATCAGTTGCTTAGGGACGCCTTTGCAATCACGGATGTCGAAGTGCTTTTTATCAGAGTCCAAATTTTTGTTGAATTACATTGCGGCTAGAGGCAACCATTTCGGAAAGTTATTGATCAATCGTTGTGAAAGCGGTTAGCATGACATTTACATCAAACGGAAGTGATAATCACGGGAAAACACATGAACTTGCTAAGACCGACGTGTCCAAAAATGTCAGATAGGGCAGTTTTATGAAAAATGAAAGGGGTGAGAAATTCTTCTCGTTATGAAACGTGATAGAGCGATAATCATCAACAAAAGACAAATTGTCATCAACGTGGCTTTTTTGAAATACACTTGAAACAATATGGTTAGAAAGTTATGGTTCCATCTTTTGTAGAAGAAAGTCTTCAATTGTTGATCCGAAGGAACTGTCCATGGCTACTCTATCAACCTATCTAAAATAAAATGCTTTAAGTTTAAATGGTACCTTTTTGTGCATAATAGAATAATATCTTCAAGACATTCGGGATGAATTGGGATGGAAATATTTTACAACGGAATAAAATCACGTGACGGTCGATAGTCTCAGGTAAAGGGACATTAGTGAAAACAGATATATCTGTAGAATATATCACTTTTGCACTCAATAAACCTTCTTTAGCATGCTCAATAAGTCAAAGTATCATAAATACAATCGGATGTTTCCATTTTGTGCACCAAATCAAATGTTTTCACAAGTCATCGAGCCACTTTGTGATAAAGAGATTTGTTACTGGCCAGTATTGGGCGCAAAGGGAATGTTCCCATTCAGGACGCTTGGTTGCCGGTCAGCTCAGGACGCTTACAGAGTGCCGCGATGATTAAACCGTGTAAGAGTAGTAGATGTAGCTTTTGTGCAATGTGCTTCTAGAACAGCTCGTTGACCTCTGTTGGGGTGTATACCTTAAACTTTCTGTGCTCTCCGAAGATTGCGTTCATCTTATTCAGGTACTCATCCTTTGCACGTGAGCACTTGTCCGGTTGTAGAAATTGTTGAACTTCATGTTTAATAGTAGACTGCTAGCGTGATAGTGTTCGTGCTTCAGAAAACAGTGCTGACAGGTCGGTGTCAAGAAGAACACACAAATTATATCAACCAGTTTTACCTTGAATCAGTTGCATCATGTGCCGTTGTTGAGGCGAGCTTTTTGAGTGGATTAAAAGGGTTTTTGAATTGAGCCTAGATCTGCAGCTTGGTGGTGTGTTTCGGTGGTATCTTTTACGCTAACCTCAATGACAACACTGCCGTTAGAGCTTTGGTGGTTGTAACGCTTAACTAATTACGAACGTAATCATCCTGAATTTCGGAAATATCAACGAGCCATCTGACCGGCGGAGTAAATCCACAGTATATTTGTTTTTCAAAGTGTCTATGCAGTAACTTTTTTTAAATTTAACACGAGGACTCATGGACAGGTTCCTTAGGACGCCTTCAAGAGGCTGATGAATTTCAATGAATTTAGTTACTTTTTCGGGGAAGGATTTTAAATAGGATGTAGCAAAGCACTCAGAGTTATCCGAGGTCATGGGAAACTTTCCGCTTTTGAAATGGAAAGCGGAATATCCGGGAAGATAATCATATTGAACGCAATCTTTATAAAAAGCACTAGCATGAATCCGTTCAAATGCAACCTTGCTGGTAAACGAGACAAACTGATAAAGTGCCGGTGTTGTGTTTACGAATATTCTTTGTTGAAGACATTTTAATCATTGGGTTCCCCTTAAATAATTCGTCGGGGCAGAGACCACATACATTACAGGATGTCTACATTCCGTTTCGACTGTTCAGCCGCTTACGTGGAACAATCAATTCACGCACTTAAATATGATGCTTGAAGAATCCAGTGAGCTGGGTTTGTGCTTTTTCATCACGCTAGGTTGACCACCAGAGAGCAAGCGGATGAGGTTGCTTATTTAGCCGCTTTGCCGAAGAAATGAACACTATGTTAAATAAGGTGAGTGGCCAAGCTGGTTTGAATGGGAAGCACTTCGCATCTTCAGACTGAAAGGTGCCTCTTCGATATTGAGACATTCCTACTCTTACTTTCCTTATTGCAATCAATCCGCTTGAGAGTGCTGGCAATTTCACACGCTTGGCTAGCACTGTCTCGCCTGCCTGTGATATCGCTGATGAGACACCAGTGAGGACGGCAAAGACGCGAACTGCCTTTGTCACCCTGCGCCATCTGTGGCGTCTATAACATGTTAGGTTATCTCTGAAAGGAAGAGTGTATAATGGTTGTGGCAGTTAAACGTAAGTGAGAACCAATGATGTATTGCTGTCTGTGATGATTATAACGTATGTGTGCGTTATGTTTTGGTCTATGCTTCGGAAATGTGGCCTGTTTGCATCGAAGGTATTGGTAGACTGGCTCTACTTGACCACCGGTGCCTTTGCCAGTTAGCCCATATCAAGTGAACTGATCACGTGGGCAATATGGAGGTTCGCCGGTGCTCATTCTGGAACGCTCCGAATGAGCGATCAGCTAGCTAACTAGTCACATCACACAGCCTGCAATAGTTGGGTCACGTACTCTATACGACAGCTGAGTTTACCGTGCAGGGTAATACATAGTGAGGCCAACCACAGTTTGGTAACACCGCGTGATGATCAAGCAATAACGTGGTCACAAAATATGACGAGGTCGACTGCCTTTTTAAGTAAAGTGGATATATGTCGTCTGCCTGGTTGAGGTTCACGCGATCATCCAGATCGCTGGTTAGAGAAGATATGCGAGCTTGCAATGCAACAGCTAATTGCCTGTCTGCAGTTCTGCTGACATATGGATGATTTAGACTTGTTTCCTGCGTCCAATAATTTTTACTTCCTACTCTGGTGACGAACTTCCAACTGTTGACGTTTTGTCCGTTCTATTTTAAATTATTCTTATGTTTTTCTTCAGCTGTCCGTTTTATGTAAGCTAACTGGATGAGGCAGAATATCTACATCCATCCATTCACCTATTCCTTTCATTTTGTTGCTTCTTCCAAAATAAGCTTCCGTGAATCTTTTTGGTTTCGAGTTCGTGGTTTAATTTTTATGTTTTAAACTCACTTTTCAAACAAAACTTACTTTCTATCAAATTGCCTCCGATACCTGCGTGCTCTATGTGTTAATACTTCTTGTTTATGTGTTTGTGGATCATTCCTGTCACACTAATAAGATGAATATGAACTGATGTAACCTCCGTGTTCATTTCACTTGACTTTTTCATTGTGGGACAAAGTACAGGAGTAATCCGACGATTATCGTCAGGTTGTTTTCAACCATATGTTTGGGTATTGGTATTTAGATAAAATGGCAGCGTTCAATTTCTACAGAGCAATTTGATTTTTTGTTGAATTTCTTAAAATCTCCCATCTGGTGACCAGTCTGCATTTCAGCTTAAAATTCCCAAAAGTCGGCCATTGGTGATTTCTGTGAATATGCTTATTTATCACAAGCGAGCTTTGCTACTTTCGACCAGTGAAGAAGGTTCTACTTGCAAAGTAATCAACACCGCCAACTGGTTATTTCCAAATTCAGGGCATAGCATATTTAGTGCACCCTGGACCAAACTAGTTTGTACGTCAAAAATTTTCGCAGTCATATACGCTGTCCAATTGAATTATTTCAATGTTTTCAGATGTGGGAAAACCCGAGGTTCCATTTTCCCGGTCAGCTGCGGACTCCAATCTTGATGGCCGTCAAATGCGTTGTTGTTCGACCATGCCCAAACGTTACTCTTGACATAACTCACAAGCCAGCAAACTTACCGGGTTTTCTCTCATTCACACGAAATATATTTTACGCTACGTATCTAGACGGTTCAATCGTTTACTCCAAGAATCACAGGGCGTTGAGAACATTTTCCTATTCTTTCAATCGACTTTCTGTAAAAACCATGTCTAAATGAAACTTCCGGAAAATCACTGCCTCTATCAAGGCAATGAACTTTAGTATAGCTTTCTGTTTTCGGGACAAACAAGCAAATTTCATATTATCACAACCATAGCAAATGCTATTTTCTTCATAGTCACACCTGAACTTTTAACAAGGAAACAAATGTTGTGACATGCATGACAGTTTACACTTCAGTGCATTTGTGAACATTTTATGAATTGAGCACAATTATTCAAACAGTTTTTCTACCAATTCGTTTGAAAACTTGCAAACAAACTAAACTGTGTCATGTAGATCAACGTTCTGCAAATATATTAATCGTGAAGTCAGTGGTCAGGTTTTCATGTCAGTATAATCTACCCTTACCACCGAGTAGGCTTTGATGTGAAAGATTTGGACATAACTTTACAATGTAACGTTTATACAATACAACCAATTGTACAGGTTATGAGCTGCAGTTAAGCACTAATAAAACCAGTACTGTGGGCAAATAAACCACATGGCTTCAGTAGTGAATATTTTATTTACTAAACTCCCGCATCGTTCCATGGCTTTCAAATACAACACCTAGTTTAGCAAATGCCACATCAACTTTCAAAATGACCTGTGTTTTCACTTGGTTGTACATTCCTACTAGGCTGTTCAATGCGACGTGTACCGTTACGTAGTTCACTAGTGTATGTGGGATGAGGTAATCATAATCACGGGTAACTCGTTTCACCTTGGTCGACTGAAGTGACGATAGTGAACACAGAACATTCACTTGTACCAGCCCATGTGTACGGTCTCAAAAAGTTTGGCGGAAGTGCTAACCTGTTTGACGCAGGAATTTTAATTACAGCTCAGCAGTGAAGTACGGGGTACACTCGCACTTGTTGAGCAGTCCTATAACCGTTTTCCTATTTAGTTTTTAATATTGATATACACTTAGTTTGCTGTACGCACTTGTAAGGATGTAGACAGATTTGTCCGGATGTGAATTGTGCGATATCAGCCTATTGTGATCTTCAAGCAGACTACTGAGGGGATGAAACGTTGCAAGCTGAACCACCATTGATGGTGGCTAGCACAAAACATCACCACATCTTAATCACAAATTTATTGACCAGCCATATTTCTTATACGGTGACCTGCTATGTGTACTAATGCTTAGAACAATGCTGCTCATCAGAAATTGATGCAGTTGTGCCGGTACAAGTTCACTATCAAAATAACATAATCCGACTTTATTAAACTGTTACAAAAGCAGTCATGTTTAATACATCTAGTCATATAACTCGTTGTTATCAGAAAATAGTTTACTACCATAGGCTTTCATGTTTCCTTACAGTGTTTCAATTTATTTCAGAGGAAAGCTACACAGAATAAATTAGTAGTATCCAGTCATTTGAGAACAAACTTCACAAGGTTTATTCGTCCGTTTACTTTAACGTTAATTCCGCGCCACAGTTTTCTAACTTTGTATTTACCGTGGTGAGCTACCAACTGCTCTACCTGTAACTTAAGTCAACAGCAAATTTATTTTATAGCTGTTTAAATTTGACCTAGGTTGTGTTTCGGAGTAAAAATTGTGCAATCTGAAGCTGATCAACGTAAAAAGATCCATCAAAATCCGGAAATCACGTTTTTTGCTATGACTAGTTTACGAATAAATTGGCAGAAATAACTGAAAGGAAACTTATCAAACATCATTGTGACCTATATTGAGCACTGCTGTGAAATACTAAACTCCTTTGTTCGAATGTGGTGAATTTTGAAAAGTAGACAAGTGTTAAGCTTGCACAATCTGTCAAAAAAGCAAGCCTATATGACCAATATGAAAGTAATGAAAAAAATTTACTTTCATGAGTTCCGATTTATGGCTTTAACGGTTACATAAGATTACCTGACCACGATAACGTCATTGCTCGAAACGTACACAAGAGATATTGTTAATAAATGACAAACATAACTCCATTGTTGTAAGAATTGCACAAATCGGGATTTCAGTGGATAGGCTAACGAGGTGTGTGGTATAAATTTACTGGTGCCCCCAACTAAAACTACTCTGTCGTTCACTAATCGAGGTCTGATAAAGACGAAATTTAGCTTTTCTTTTTTCTGACAAGAGTTAATGGAATGTATTGTGACAGTGCAAAAGCCCCAACTGCTCGTGATTTATGCTGAGTATATAAACATTCAAATAATGTACTAAGTACGCAATAATGAGTAATATGTAATGCATACGTTTATACTTCACAATAGTTGGGTGGCTGAGCAGTAAGCTCGTTTTCTGAAAAACAGGTGACATGCAGCTCATACATCTTGAAATCGTGGTCATTTAGACATAATATCACAACACTGACCTCTACCAGCGGGAACAAGTGCTCCACATTTCTGTAGCTTTAACTAGTACACTGAGCTCAATTTGCCACGTGTAATCAACCCGAAAAAGCATGTCTAGTGATTGGTGAGCCTAATTTAGTCACTTTTCATTAACCTCACGAAACCAAATTCATACTACTTTACAACCGATAGTTTAGTTCGAAGCATTTAGTGGATGCTGACCTTTGATTTCCCGGTTATATTTATTTTATATAACTATCCAAATAACCGTGGGTGAACCAATGATGTTGATTAGCCATGTGTACTATGTATAATGGCAAGCAGTTTTCTGCTTCTAGCGCAGCACCGAACCAAATGATAGCACATGTGTATGACAATTGCGCTTTAGTCCGTCAATGAAACTACCACAAAATACGGAAATGCAAAAGAACATACTTTATTTGATATTTACCAGGTAGCGCACTGAAACACGTCTGGTCTAATTTTTCAACAAAAACCAGGAGCACGTTAATTTACAACCCGTGACATAGCGTTGTAGTTTCTGGACGGGTGTGGTCATGAAACACGTTACAGTTTCAGAGTAATCGCATTACTAGTCAGACGACATTGTATATCTAGGACTCAGAACCATATTGGTTAGCCTCTTGACCGTTAGGACATGATGTTATTTATTTTATATCCTGAGTATTTTAAACAATTTTGATCAGAAGTTCAGGAGTGTCCTCAAGCTGGCCCATTATTTTCCATTTTTTCTTTCTTTAAACCAATCGACGTTAAAAAATAATAGAGATGAAACGTGTGAAACTCAGAAAATTTTGTTCTTATCACGTCCATATAAATCATTATCACACAGCATCCACGACGATTCAAATTAAACCACTTCACTTTTTAAGTGTGTCGAACTGGAAATGTTTTGTTTGTGGTGTAGACATATTGCAAGTTGATCTGTCCGGCGCTAAACGCAGAGTGATCTAATTCAATAGAAGCTGCACACATTTCTGAAAAACGCAAGAACACATCAATTTTACACACACATACTATAGTCTTTACTATAGTCGTTAAACTCTCATGAAATTCCGTATTATAGAAAACAATACTTTTTACAATAAGTAGACTTGGGTACTTATTTCAACATATCTGCATATCTGTACAAATCTGAATATAAACAATAGATAAAAGTGAATATTGAATTGGATGAACAACTAATCTATAGTAATTTATTTCCGTTGTTGCTTAGAGAAAAGACAATGCTTAAAAAATATATTGACCTTCTGTTCAGGTTGGTCCTTCCTATCGGATATCGGACATTAAAAATCGCTCGTGCTTTGTCAAAATTCTATTGACATTTATCATTGGTTTCCATCAGAACCAAGCGAACACTAAACAGATTTTTGAGGAATATCTCCTTGGTACCTTGCCCTGTTACAAATGACAAACGGATAAAATGTACTACATGTCACCTTTCATTATGCGTGCAACATTTACGCATTTGTAAAGCAGTCAGTTGACATGTTCATAAACAAAGCATACTTTGTTTTTCGGTCAATAATTTTACAGACCTCTTTTGGCTGAGATCTTAGTCAGGTGCTGCTGGTTTACATAAGTTTCATTTTTTCCTAATAAAAAGCTTGTCAAGAGGAAGGAACCCTGATCTTCAAAAATTTTAACGGAACCGTCTGATTCTAATGTATACTGTGAGGAAAATGAGGTTAGTAAAGAGAGTAGATCGGTCCGCTCGGTTGTGGAGCAAAAGGTCTCCAAATGAACGGACACATTTCATATACTAACACTGTTCACTGGAGTACTGATGAGTAGTCGGAGATTTGGTTAATTTCAAGTTGAACATCACCCACAATTGATCGCAGCTGTCGCATTCCCATAGACTTTCCAATCGGCCCCTTCCGAAAAGAAGCACTAGACTCGGGTTTTGCTCTCAGCTTGTTAGCAATGCATATCATCGCCATTGCCGGGGTTTGAACCACGGACACGCTGTTCATGAGCAGGCAACCGTGCTTACCACTGCGCCATTGATCTCACGATAGGCACGACCAAATTATCGTATGCGGACGCTCAACCACTTTCGGTTGCGATCATTTCTCAGAATTTAGTATATTCTATGAAGATTTTTAAGATGGATTGACAAATGATGTGTTTAGATTGTATTTGTATGAACCGAGATCTGAACTAACCACACTGCTCGGGTGGATTCTGGAGCACCTCTCCGTAAATATTCTCCGATAACGCAATACTCTTCACGATGCTGTCCATATTGATCGGTTTTATCTCCATTGACGGCAGATATACAGTTCTAATCCATACAGCGCAGTAATGCTGGGTGGTATTCTTTTATACGTAGATTGTCTTGTCTTCTGGTGTGTGCATTATACTCTGTTGGAAAGCAGAGAAGAAATAAACAAAGGTAATTAATTTCTGAGTGTGAATGTGACTTTATTTCCGCTACTTTGGGGGAATACACCTACCCGTGAGCTAGCATATCAGTATGACAAATCGGGTGGTCACCAGTTATGCGTTGTAAAGCATGCGATCAAGCGCCTTGATCATTGTTAACTTACTTTCAAAAGGTAAACTAAAGAGACCACTTGCTGTGCTTACGCGACTTAAGAAAAACCGTACCTTTTGGTTAAACACTTTCTAACAGATTGTCTTGAGTAACCACTTCAACTTAAGAGGTCCATGATTTCAGAAATATCTGGATTGGTGGCCTGTACAAAGCTAATTCCTGTTACACTTGTAAGAAGGGAAAACTACTTTCTTCAATAAAGTTAGATGAGGCTACGAAAACCAATATATTGTTGTATCCAACAAGGGTTTTTAAATGCGCCACCTAGATGTATCATCTGGTTGTCATAGTAAATAGGCCTTCAGGTTAGCAAATATGTTTTCCTTTCCTCATTTCAACGTAAATTTCTTTAGTTTGATAAGTTTGCTCGAAGCACTTATATAATTATGGCATTTTAAACCAAATAATTATCAATGTGGAACATTTAGTGAGACAAAACGTACGAGTTTTTGTATTTCGTGGTCAGTGGGTTACATTTTTAGTACATTATTGAAAGCATGCGGGGTTACGGGTTCACTTGAGCCAGTAACAAATTCCCAAACCAAAAACATGACGTACCATTGTAATAAGCAGGTTGACAGCGGTATTTTTAGCACGCGATATTTATAGCAATTCTCCCGTTGCAAATAAAATGAAACAATTCACCCATGATAAAGAACAGGAAACTCAGAATAATAACAAACTATGGTTAATGACTAGAAACGTTACGTCAGCAACATGATAACTACTTTACCAGTTTTATATATCATTTTTTAGTACGTCAAGTAATCATTCATGGTTTTTGGGCGTTGTTTTTGTATGACATTCAGCTGCCGATTCCGTTGTCCTGAAAAAGTTTCGGTAACAGCCTGTTGTAAGAAGAGTTCAAAAAATGTACTTTGTTGATTGCTATATAACTTTCCTCACTATCGACCCAAACCACTCTTGGAATCCAGTCCAGTTGGTAACTTTTAGTTCCCTTACCATCCTACAGCACTGATGGTTAAGACTTTACAAGTAAGCATTACTTCACCCTGTATTGTGTTTCAAGAACGTATGACCTATTACTACTTTTGCTAGAAACTCTGTCGTTGTAACTGGTGTGTCCAGTTTGGCTGATACATTCTCTCTCCATGCATTGATGTATACATCTGATATTTTGGTTTAGTTATTTTTTAAAGACTGAAACAACGGAGATAGCTGAGCATGGTTAACGGTGTGTTTGTGAGTCAGTTAATCATTCTTCTATCATTCACTTTTTTGACACATGTTTTGATCACAAACATAATGACTATATGAAGAAAACCAATTCTGATTAGTTGACTGAAATGTAATTGACATTCGCATAGCACTACTTCACTACTCCAGTATCAGATTTGGCATACTACCGATGAATCATGTGGAAAGATCATACTTGACATGTATGTTTCTTTCGTCAGAATTGTGATAGTAAACTTTTGTTTATTAAGTTATGTGCACCGGGATATCGTTCTTCTCTTATATTCACATATTGATCCGGGACCCGTGCAATCTAGCGTTTTTAGACATTTCAACAGTAAGTGGGATACGGACACAGTCTTAATCGATTTGATATAGAAGCGCAGCAAAGTTAAGCAGAATTCTGTTGAGACAAACCCAAAAGATCCACACACCGATCTGGCTAACAAAATTGTTTTCCAGGTTTGTATACAGTTCACTCAGTGCTGTTCGCAATGACAGCCAGAGAATGGGACAATCGTTCATTGTGAAACTGTAGCTAACCTCGAACTAGAAGCTATCAGATCATGTCGAAGTGAAACAATTTTTTGGTTTGTTTTGTGTTTACCTGCATAGGTTAATTTGATTTAAAATTTAAAAGTTGTTTATTTTGTCCAATTTTTCGAATTGCTCTGGGGTTTTCCTCCAAAGATTGATAGTCAAACACGAAAAGTCTTTTCAAAAGGAGTCAAATTTCCCACCGGCATAAATGAGTTGGATGAAATAACCATTTCCTCAATCAACACTTCATCGTGAATAATCCGGTTTTGTGATTACCATCAGCTTAGCAGAAACTTTACTTTGGAGATATATAAAATTGTCGGTCATAAAAACCCTGGAAATTCGAATAAACACTGCCAGTAAATTCACTTCTAAAAACAGTGCTAATAATGTCTAAATTGCATAATTCCTCATCTGCCGAAAATTCGAAAACCACAAAAAACATACCTGCATTCCAAATAGATAAACATTGTCCACCACAACACTGCCGCCAGTGATTTGTTGGAAAAAAATCGCGGTTCTTACATCACTGTGCTCAGTTTTATTAAACGTTCTTCCTAAACAGACTAGTTCAATTTCGTCCTCTGCTATATTTAATGGGTTACTTTCTCTTAAGAGACTACTCGCTGAACTCCCAACAGTGACCAAATTCAGTCGCTTATTGTCCCTCACGAAGACCGATGTCAACATATTTGTTAACTGTCTGGAACATTTTTGGTCCCCGAAGATATAGGTATGTTTTGTGTATCGGAACAATTTTGACAGGGAAATAGGCGTACGTACAGAACCTTGGTTTTAGTGAACGAAGTTTTAAAATATGCAACGCATTTTTAAATATGAATGTGCTATTCAGGAAAACTTGTCATTTGATGTAGCTTTCAGGATTTAATTTCTGCGTGACATTCCAGCAAGTTTTCCTGGAAAGTACAAGCCGTTTTGCCTTTTAATCAGCTGTGCGGCATGTAATGTAGACTGGGACTTGTAATCTACAACAGAATGTGTTAACTACCGAATGAAGTGTTTGTAGAGGTTATACAAACAACTGAATGCGACTAACTCCTTAAGTTTGTGGATAAAGTAAGTCTGATGGTAAAACCACGAGATTATTTTTATTCGTACCATGACGGGATAAAAATCCTGAACCATTGAAAATACGGAAAACCTGGCATAAGTGGGCAATACTGAAAATCGTTCAGCACTGTTGATCAAGTTATGAGCGAGAAACAGGGTATAATCTTAGAAGATGGCTACTGGGTTTTAAGATATAGAACAACGTAATCAGTGCGTTGTTATAACTCTCAGTGTAATGAGAGCAATCAACTTCCAGGTGTATGAGACGAAAACGTTCAGCAAGAAGTGTTCCGGTGGAGCTTCCTAAAACGAACAACTGTAGGGGAAAAGAATTTACTCAGGTTCTACTTCAAGGCTAGTGAGCTCTTTAAATCTCTTATACAGGGTCTGGTTTGCGCGACAAACGCGTCAGTCGGTATTCATTGGGAAGTTTTAATCCAATTGGCTTGAAAGTTTTAGCTTAAACGATCAGTGGTGTGTATATCGATTTCAATAAAACGAACTATCTGTGATTGTATGTAGTTTCTGGTTAACAAATATATGTAGTTAACTTATTTTAGGTACTCATGCCAGTAAAAGCCGATGATGGACGTTTATGGAAAACTGTTTGGTTGCGGCACTATGCTAGCCTATCTAGCGACCAGAAATTCTACGAAGAGTAAAAACTAACTCAGAAATTTGGCTGTTTCCAAATCAACTCGTTGAGAATCGATCGTACCATGATGTATACTACCTTCATTTACCAAAATGACAGGATGTAATTACCGGAATTATTCAGCACAGACCGGATTCCATGCATAATTTGCTTTAGCTTAATTTTTTACAAACATTTCGTGGTGTGCGGTTGCCATATAATTTCACAGTCATGTCAGATCACGCGGTTCAGTTGTCAAATTCGTCTGATTACAGACAAAGTCTTTTATGCTACCATTAATAAGTAATTTTATATATAATCATCCTTAACTGCTTCAACCATACATGTGTGATACATAGCTAGTTTCCCTCAAGTGAGATCATGAGCTTTTCGTTCGCTATTGTGTTATTTCTTCTCGCAAATTTGTTTGAAACATCCATTGTTTTCTGAATTGTAATGGTTTAATTAATTTGTAACGTTAATTAATTTCCTGACAGTGATTAATTAAGACCTTTATATTCATAGCAAAAGAACTGCTTAAGTTCATAAAAGCAACAATTCAATGTATGATTGTCATTACATGTAGATTACCATTACATTTTATTTCACAGATTAAATGTGTTCACAATATAGTTGGCATCAATGTTACGTAAGAATCGGCCACCAAAACTTAATACAGTATAAAGTTCAAAGGAACAATTTTTATGATTTATTGCAATAGGAGCAAGCTAAATACTGCTTAGCATATTCTCGTAAATGACTGTTTCTTGGAAACACTGAATGACCAGTATACTTTTTATTGCACAAATTTTTACTTGTCAGAATACAGGTGCTAATTGCTGGACTCAGCGCCTAAATCGAATTCACATATCTATGTCGGCTGCTTGAATTTATTATTTAGTTTTGAACCCGAGCATTGTTTCTGTTGTAGTCTACCAGGATGAATATACAAGTAACGGTTCACTAAGAAACCCTTAGGTTTGCGAGATGCCTACTGATTTGAGCGTTCAGACCAAAATGTTGCAGTTGGAATTTCAATTGTATTCTTTCGTTATGAGATGAAATACATGTAATAATATATATTCCAAATGTCAACTGCCTAACCAGAATCATCTTTTTACCACAATTTTTTTTTCAGTCAACACGAGTAGGGTCAAGGGCGTTGATTACTGCTTCAAGCCCCGATGGAAACACATTAAACATTTCGTTGTTCACGTCTTCAGTGAACTGGAACACAAATGGCTGCTTCAGTCTCACCGTTAGTGGCTATCAAAAACTTCTAAAATGGAAAAGAAATTTCTGCAGTGAGATAATATATGTGCTGATTTGAACAAAGTTTACAAAGTAGCTTTTAGAATAACAGCACGTGTAATTCCAAAAGCGTAATTAACGTTGATGATCGTACTTGTAAACTTTGAATTAATAAGTTTCAGAATAGTGATAAAAAGGACGGATAACAAATGCTTCGGTGATCCACAGCAAAATACTTATTACCTCTGCTGCTGCAAATGTTGACGAATTGATAAAAAGAGGTTGGTGCCCGTGCGACTGCAGGTCCGCAAATCAAGACATGCGAACAAGAAAAACTATCCGACTTTTGGAGGTATATTTAAGGTTTTGTTTTCCAAATGATCAATAGAACCATGATATGAGCACACCAAGTTTTAGCAGGGTATGAGGAGTACGTGACTTACACAATGGAAATTGGGAGACATTGTTTGTGAGATGGCGTTCTGGCCAAACACAAAGAGAATTCAGTGAAGTTACTTTTTCAAATCGTTACTGTATATCAACATGGTGCTTGTAAGTAATGTTACAGAAATGAAAGTATGGAAGCAAACATCTTAAAACAGCCCAGCTATTCCATCGGACTGAGGTTAGTAACAGCAACAGTATGCCGTTATACAGAAACCGCTGTACAAGCCGAACGAGGAACTCATGCTCTTGATGATCTCGGTGAGTACTACAAGTATAATATACTCCTTTGATGCGAATTCATGGCTTGCTTGTGAGTGTCGGGATGAAAGTTCGTTCGGTGACCATTATAAACTGACCGCCTATTCTGCTGCCCGTTCATAAATCGTGAACTTTACTTCCCAGCGTGCAAGTTGCTGACTACAGCGACAAAAGTTTGAAAAGGATCGCCCATCGCTTTGCTAGTGGTAACCGAATTGGGATATTTTAAGTAATTTTGTTTATTACTTCTAGGTATGTGAGAGATACGAGCTAGTTTGTGGCTATGTTAAGAATGACGAGTTTATTTCAACTTATGAGACAAAGGGAATAATGAGATCAACTCACACCGTTTTCACCCTTGATGCCTACAATCCCACAGCATAGTGAATACATGCGTAGACTGCTGTTCTGAGTCAACCTCTTATTCTAAAACGCAGTCGTAAACCGTGGGTTCTAGCCGACGGCATACGTGATACTGACGAGACGTAACAGCTCAAAAGCAATTGTCTGTCACTGTGCCGGTAAGCGGCGAAATTTAACTGTTTACGGATTGAATCGTACGTGTTACTGAGCACATTCGCGTCAATCTGTTGATGGTAGTTTGTGGCCACTCTAAGGCAAGCATACTTCAACGTCGTAATTCCGTCTTGCCGATACACAAGACTTGAAGAATTAATTTCATTTCTGATAGGTTAATGATTTAGAGTGGGGAATATTTCTCCACTACTTCAAGTTGTTTGTTATACATCTGACCGTCGGCTTTGTTTGTGCGGCAGCTATCCGATCTTATGATGTGGTACTAAATTTGTGACTAATTCATTCAAGATCACCTGGATCTTATTAAAATACAGGTATATCTAAAGATGTTAGCCAAGTAATTAAAGCGCTCAACAGAATATATATAATTTATTTGGTAGATAAATAGATTACCCGAAACCTTGTTGAAAACAAACTCGATTGAACAATTGGGTCTCACTGGGACACAAGCCAGCAGGCTATTTCACAGGTATGTGAGACAAACCTCAAATGTACAGCAGTGGTTGAGAACTACTGCGGTGTCTTAGTTAACATAGATGCCTTAATTTTAACTAGCCTCCGAAGTAAAATATCCGATTACTTTACCTAATGAGAATTGAGGCGAATGAGCTAAATCTTTGTGTTTCATTGGCAAATGACCCCGTGATTTCATAAATCATTTACATCACTAGGGAACTGTCGACCGCAGTCGTCTTCTGTCTTACAGTTTGTAAGTATTTACCCAAAAATACATGTATTTAGTTAACTTGCGTCTCGAACTGAACGTTAGTCACATTTCATGACAGCTCATGCATTACTCCGTGAACCATAGCCTGCGGATATATGTACGTGAATCTTGATTCACGTGAATCTTGATTTGCCATTTTCCAATTTCACAATAATGGGCCCTTTCTCAGGAAAATTTTAATCGAAAACGTCATGCATGGTTGGTTCTGTATAGAATAGTTCATCAGTGGGAAATCAACCTTACTCCCACAGTCACCATTTACTAACATATTAACCCATTGCTAACGTTCACATCATGTGTTGTTAAATCGGAAAAGCCACCCTGGTGATTGTCATGGATAACCTGCTTTCAAAAATCACAGTAGTTTTTTGCACAATTCTGTTCTTCGTTTGACATTAATTCTGTGTTGCTGATGGTTAAACCAGCTGAGTCGCTTGTGTTCTGATTGTCAAATCAAGATAACTGGTAGACCGACTGGAAGTTTACATTAAGGCAGTTGGGTTAGTGTCTGATTTCACAAGTTGTTTACTTTAAACTGGTTGGGTAGGGAGACAGTTTTAGGTCGTGTGTTCCTACTCTTCAACCTGCGACAAACGTTGAAGTGCAACTGATATATTATCGCGCAAAACTTACACATCTTTTCAGTTTGTGTCAAAATGTTTCTGAAATTTCATTTGTGATTTTCTGGAGATCTATGAATATGCTGACTTTACTGTGGGAACAAAAGATATGAACTAGACTATAGCGCGTCAACTAAGATAAAATTTTCGTTGAACATCAATAACCAGATGAGCAGACTGAGGCGAGTTTTCGGTAATCGGAATGGAAAAATGTGAGTATATTGGCGCCTCATTAACCCATACTTGTCTTTCAGTAAGTCGTCTAATGAAGTTCCCCGTAGCCCAAAGAATTCAAGTTTCTGAACACAATCGTCAGGATTTTCAGTGTGTGAGCATCACAGTATAAAATGACGAGGTTGTTTTTTGTCCATTATGCATTCTGTTTTTTTATGTAAACTTATAGATCACAGCGTACTTATGTACTGGTGACGATGAGCACACGGTGGGTACGGTTGCTTGTTCTGGGTTCAACTTTAGTCACTGGAAAAATTTCTTTATGCTGTCGTCTTTGACTGGCATTTACCTTTTTCAGTAAAATGCCATGAAGCAAAAAAATTGTAAGTTGAATGAATTTTATCACTCCCATGTTCACTTTTGACAAATAGCATGTACACTGTGCAACACCTTATTTGTACCTGCGCGGTTGGTTGGGATTGTTGCTGTCTTCAATGCCTCGCTTAAGGAATAGGGAGAACTCGTCCAGCTTTAATCAACAGTGGAATGAGATCACTCAACAGAGCCATTTTGGTATATCTAATTGACTTAAACCATTTTATCAGTTAGACAAGTGTTACATAATTCTACGGAGTAAAGGTCATTCAATCAATGATGGTGAGTTTTCAAGTTCTGACCACTTTCAAAGCCACTGAATTCCGCCCAATTAGCTTTGTCATAGGCATACAAATCCTTTCTTATTGACCTTGAAAATGCCTCGCTATGTCGTTGTTTTTTAAAAGGTTCAAGAACCGTTCATCACCGTTCTTTCTATATCCTGATTGCCGCTTGACCTCATTCTGCTTGGTCCCCGTAAACCCACGCTTTTCTGGTTGGCCATATAAGTGATTGCCAGGTAAGCAATTGAGGTACTTAGGTTGGTGCTGAATTAACGAAAACGAGTGTGTTTACTATAATTGGCTTCCCACAAATCATATTTGTGTGACGTTTATCTGTCTTTTTATCTATATTTATATTAACTCTAAAAAAGTTACCGCCGTTCTAGTAACGACTTAACGTAAACATGATACCATAAAATAGCGCGATCATTCTCACTGACGAAAATTGGGATTTACAGCTTGATTTAATAAATGCCACAGAAAAGCATTTGGATTTCAGTTCTCAGTACGATAACGTACACCAAAATACTGATAATACTTTTTAAACGCTAAACAACTCAAAACTAGCCTTGATCCGATTTCTAGGAATAACAAAACGATGAACTGGTGGGTCAGATTAAATGAAAAATAGTAGCCAAACATAGAATTGTGAACCGCCAATTAGTGACGAAAGAAACAGAATCTATTCACCATTCATTAGGAAACCACTTCAGAAAAATTCATTTATGTTAAAGAATTCTTCTTTGTACCTTCCAACCAACAGCTTCTGCTTTTGCGGTGACTCAAAATAATTCCTTTTGAACAGAGATAATTTTATCAATGAATATTCCAGATGGTCCAAATATTCATTGGCTGAGTTTTTATGAGTCCATTGATGTTTTAGATTGGTCGATGAATTTTGCAAAATGCAGTCTATATCGGGTTTTCTTATCTGCTAACCACTTAACATGTGCAGAAGGAAAGAAGCCGTAATATGGATATATGACAGATGAGCTGGAACCAATTCTCAAAATAATTACCTAAGCAAATTGGTGACGGTTGGCAAATGAACCGAGAATAAACAAACGTACTTACCGCTTGGTCACCATCTTCACTAAATCATCACGCTATGCCCTACAAGTTTATATAAAAACGGGTCTCGTAATGGACAAACAAACACTTCGTCAGTTTGTATTTTAATATCTAACGAGGTCTAACCAGCTCTACCGCTTTGGTGGAAGTCGCTCTAAAGGGCTGGTTGCAAACTTTGTCAAAACTTAATAGATATATGGCGCCTGTCCAATTGTTTGCGAAGAACGCCTCTGTAGTTGACCAAGTTAATAATGAATGAGGAAGAATATAATAATTCGTCCTTTGTTATACAGTGTTGGACTTCAGTGGTTCTTTTCCTTTTTACCCTATGTTTGGAGAAGTAAGTTTCACAGCTTTTGAATAGAGCAAAGTATCAGTTTTCCATGCCGTACGTTTCGGCAGCAAAAAATAGAACGACCCTAAGAAAGATGGAAAGCCTTAACGGGTATTCATATCGAAGCTCGTACAATTTACTGAAACGGGAGGTAAAGCTGAATTTGGCACGACCGGAAAACCCGATATGAAGCTTATTATGGGTTAAACACAAGAGGTAACAACGTGATCATCACAAAGAGGGCGTTGGAGCAGGAGTTTTCAAAGGCTATACCTCACCAAACTAGTTACAGTTCATTGCCATTTGTTCAGTGAAATTTTCAGCAAACACTACCGTTGCTTAGGTACCACAGATGTCATATAAAATGCCGGGTTGTTGTTTGCATCACTTACAAAAATTGGCGATACAAAGTTGTGTTCTGTGGACAACAAAAACTGTATTCGCTAGATCTGGGGGCTGCAACCAACTCTGTCAAATCTTGTATGATGAGTTCATCATCTGCAGTTACCGATCGTTTGGAAGTGGAATAGTGACTGCTTTTGGAGGATTTAGTTTGTGCTAGAAGATTGAGTGGACGCTTTCCAGGTAAGAACGAGTAAAGCGGTGAAAATTTTGTGTACCAGCGAGACAATCGTAGTTTTTGTTCAGCCTAGAGAACTCAACGTTTTACTGATGAGTAGCCAAATTGTTTAAATGGCCTGGCTGTGACAGAGTTATGACCACTACTTAGCCGTGATTTTGTGTTGTCTGTTGTCCGAGTTTGGAAATATTCGAGTAATTGCCGACGGAAGTTGTGGACTATAAACAGTCTTGAGACCATGGCTGTCCACGGCAGCTGCGATTTATTTGCCTCGTCTGATCCCACTCGTAAACATAACAAAACCTACAGTACAGACCACAACGATGCCAAAGCCACTACTTTCATTTCTCTTGCATAAATATGATTTTAAAATACTCGACTCAGACGGTGAATATCAACCAAGTGTAATAAATACTACAAACGAACGCTGTCGGAGAATGAGGGTTGTTTAAAAATGCGGCTGCTGCGAGTGAAAAATTAGTAACATTCTGGCATCTAGCTTACTGCGCCACATACAAAACAGGCTTATTTGGGAAAATGTCTCTTAAGAAAATACTAACAATTACGACTGCGTCGCACCGACACCTTAACCCATTCATCGAACGGTGCCGAAATCTGGTTTAGTTGCTACTTTTAGGCGGTCGCAACATAACACTTCTGAAGTTCCGCCGTCCTTCGTCTTTGCGGTTTGCACCATCTGTGAACTTAATTAGATGGTGTGAATCAACTCTCGTTTGTTTGCCTTCGCTTTGTAGCTCACAGTTGGATCCCGAATGACGGTGACGAGTGGGGTTACCTTTACCTACAATACATTGCGTTGATAACGACGCATGTATTTATCGTGTTTGATCGAGACTAAATAATTGATGTCGATTATCAAACATCATGAGTAATTATGCACATAATCAAACGATTTAACCAGACTTCAAGAAGCGGGAAAGTGGTACGTATCTCCTTTCACGCGCCTCCTGAAAATACGTCGTCTTGCCTGATATTATTCGAGTGAATGAATATGTTTTATGTTATTTCAGTTGGACGCGCCTAAAACATCATTTAGTGTTGAGTATTCAAACATATTTCGCTATGGTATTCACCGCCTTATCAAAAGCAGCATGACGATATTTTCCATTAACTTTCATAATCGCGTAATGCAGTACTCTAATTTTCCACATTCAGCTTAGATGCATTTGTGAGTGTTAGCCAACCAATGGTTTTGAATGCCATTTACATACCGAACCTCAATGTTAATTAGGTAGACAATAACCCTCCCTCTCTCGCTGTGCTTGATGAGACATTTTTAAAGATATGCCGAAACACTTGATATTTAATTGATGTTTATAAGTCCCGAGAGTATAGGGAGTTTTCTGAAGTTGCGTGTGATAGGATCTGTGTCTAGGATGGTCCGATGTTTTCGGGTCGTCTACCTTTACATATCCGTCCGTTTTTACAATTTTCTTGCTGCGGTTCATTACTAATTTGCCATCAGTGCGGAGTAAAAAATAAATCCCCGGAAAACGTGGACGGAGGTACTGAACCTGTTATAGTTAAAAGTAGTGAAATTATAAACGAGATGTCAAAACGTTTGTATCTGAAGTGAAACTTCGCGTGATATCTGGTGAGAAAGGCGTTGACGAGGATTAACACTGACACATTGCATTCCGCTTTGAATTCGTAACAGGTGAGGTCATACAGAATGGTTAGCAGATACACTCCATTTATAAAACGATGAATTTAGTGGATCTGAAACTTGAATCGTCCTCTGTGTGCAATGATTGATTTTCTTCAAAATCTTGTCACTGAAACTGTCCTATGAACGTTCAGGAAGTTAGTTGAAACAATCTGAGAGGCAGACCAATTGTTCGTGGGGTCACGTTCCATTACCCGTTATCGTTTGACCTATCAAACAACAAATCCCTGTTTCACAGACAGCTTTTATCTGTACTCATTCAGTCACGCTTTTTGAGCGTTGTAAACTGATTGGAGTTTAAGTCGATTGTTTGATAAGTAAGTGGTAACCTTCAGGAGTGATTGAACAGCGGTGTGTTTACACCAGTTTAAAATGAACTGTAATGCATGTGGTTGATTACAGTCATTTTGATAGTTAAAAAGAAACTTTCAAGGATGTCTACCGAATGTCATTTAATCGATCCAAAATGGTGGTATTCTAGATGCTACCCGCTTCCGAGACCATTGGTAGTAAATTATGTAACACAGAGCTCTGTGCCTAGGAGGTGGCCACACAGTCACTAAGCCCAAATCCTGCAACAATTGTGCAACTGTTGGCAAACGTGGTACCTGCAATCTCTGCTAACCAATTATCCTTTTTGCCCAATTATTAAATTCATGTGCAATTCCTAGACTTGACTTAATCAGATACAGAGAACCGGTCAAGTTCGATGATTTGTTAACCTAATTACTTCTGTGAGTATTTTTGAACGGGTCATACGTGTGTGTGCATATCCTTTTGTCCTAAATCTGCTCATGCCTTAACCAGAAAGTCTTTCCTTTATTTTCTTTCTGACACTATTTCCGTTTCGCTTCATACAAAACTAACGGCTACATTGTTTCTCAACTTTTCATACATACGATCATTACCTTGTTATCACGCGACTTGTTTTCACTGAATTTCCATTCACCAGTAAACTTACAAACGCGGTGGACACGTTTATTCATCTCGTAATACTTCCGTTTACGATTTTTTCTTTCTTTCCGAAGTCCGGATCATCAACCTCTTTCATTACTCGCATGCACACGTAGTAGTATATGGTCTTCTGTTGTCTATCTGTTAATAAATTAAATTTGTATGCTAACAGAGAGAACTGAGTTAAGTTTGTTATAGCACATTTTGTGGCTCAAATGCACATATTTGGATTATATCACTTTCAAACACACTTGACTTTGTGGTGTTTCTGGATAGCATTATTAGTACAATCAACATTAGTTTTTGTCCACTAGACCAATTGGAGTCTTGAAATATCACAGGCTAATAACTTCTGTACGTTCACGTATATGAAAAACTAGCAACCAACCTGATTCCTTCACAACTAACCGTCCATATCATCTACTGTTCATAAACTACCTCAGATGTGCATAATCACTGGCGATATCTTTCGCTGGTTTGCTTGCTTACATACACCGCCCACTTTTGAGATTATTTACACAAATTGTGCTGCATTCATGACAGTTATATTAGTTGATTTCAACTTGAAATCAATCAATATACTGCTGGGAGGTAATTTGCCAATCGGGCAATCGAACATTATTTCAGGTTAATAATTAACTTATTCAAGCCGTTTTGAAATACATTCATATATATTACCACGTATTGAATACAGGGATGCTTCCGGTCTACCGGAAACTCCAAGAAGTGTAAAATTGCAGTATCTGAGGTCCCGTTCGTTTTCTTAATGTTTCAAGTGGCATGCCTTGAACTTAAACATGGCCGCATATATCCGGAATATTCGACAGCATCAAAAGTCTGTATTGCAATTTTTATTTATCGAGTGAGCTCAACTGTTTGTATCTTTCATTATAATATATATTCACATTTATTCGGAACAAAATTTTAACTCGTACCACCCAATATCTTCTGATTTATTTGTGAAAACAACGTGCTTGAAACGTCTAAACTCATATATGCTTTAAGATGTGAACTAACACAAACTTTGACATACACAAGGTCAAGTATTATGTAGTTGACTTTATTTGATCCACACTTATTCATGCTCTGTTCATTTTTTACTGGCTTTTCGCTTGTTAATTAGAATACTTCTGCTCTGGCCACTTGTGATTTACGCACATGCATGATGGTAAATTTCTTACTTAAACCCCATCATCTGCGTGCACGGATTAAACTCAACTGAGTAGGTATGACACTGGATCTGAAAATCAAAGAGGTGAAATTAGACGGTGAGTGCTAACCAACAGTTATAAATATAGCCCATTAACTGCCCTAGCATTGTGTGTGAGGTGCATTTATCAAATCAAGTTGGTCAGTCAACCAAGCATCCATGACTATATTGTAATCCACTAAGTCGCAGTTGTGTCTGAAAAAACTGGAGTCAAGAAGTACAGTACGCAACAAGTGGAAAAGACTATTATGTATTTTTACATAACCACATGTGGTAGACCATCACAAAAGTTCGCGGTATATTTCAGTTCTTAGAAACTTTGTTGAGAGTGCTGACTGATATACAGTCAAAGCGCTTATGAGAAACAACTTATTTCACTTTCTCCGTATGCAATAAGTAGACTTTGCCCAGTTTGAAGAAGCATGCGTTCCTCAACGAACCTGGTTACACACATTTCACGACCATATGGACATCTCGGAATACGCGTGTTGGCAGCTTTCAATACAGTATGGAACAGTATATAATTGGTTTATCATTTAGCAGAACAAAGTAGAAACCGAGCTGACCTTTACCACATAGTTGAAACAATTGTAACTTACGAAAGGATTTTCTGGATTATTCATTCATAGAAGACAATAAACAGAGCAACTCAGGGAAAACAGATAACAATTTTTAATACAAAACAGAGAGTGGACATATCGCAACCTGTTAACTTTGATTTAATTTCATCAATCGTAAACGTAGAGCCACCAATTTTTTGCTTACTGTACATGACAAAGTTGGTTGATATTTCTATCGCCAAATCACCACAGAGCCAACAAGGTGCTCAGACATATGACTGATTTAATCTTCCGCAAACCACATGATGTATCCGGCGTTGTTGTAGTGAAAAACGAAGACTATGTGACTAAGATGAATGGGATATTTTCGGACATAGGGAAACTCAGCTTAAATGCCAGTTCTTCACTGGAGAACCAACATTGAGGAAGCTGCAGTTGGGTACATTTTTGAAATTCTCTGTAAGAAGCTGAAACCAAAGATTACGCAGACATCGAGAATAGGAGGTTCACAAAAATCCACAATACAGGTGTCCAATTACAAATGATATTATCCGTGGAGAATTCGACATAAAACAAACTTGCGCATTAGTTAGTTGACACATAAACCATTTCCCACGTTGCTATTAATAAGTAGTTGGCAAACATGTCTGAAAAAGAACGCTATACGTCCACATATAACGTTTCCCGTTGCAGTTTACTTTTTGCCTACCAGCCTAGCGCTGTGTCAGACTGCTGGTCTTCAATGATCTCAATTCTAGTCAAAATGCAAAATTGTGTAATTCACTAGATCTTCTTAAGAAAATCCTCTTTGCCCGTACGGAAAAAATAAAGAAGGGCTCGAAGACGCATTTAGTTTGAGTTTTTCCTCTGGAAGCTTATGCGTTGTTTCTTTAGCCAAGATAAGGTCAATGGGGGAGACGCTGTGAAATCAAACGAAGTCCACGCCTGGTCTTCCTGTATCGTTAGGCTTCTTATTTTGTCCACGAACTGCAGAAAATTGCTGATAGAATAGTCTTGTTCGCAAAAAGGATATCGTAGTCGCTTGAATAGGTTGTTGGCCAGATTGCCTCTCAGTGTGTCAGGCAGGGATACAATTGGTCGCTGTGGTATACCGTCCTTGAATGGTTTCGGTGGTTCATAGAACTGCACAGTGTTTCCGTAATCCCGCTGCGTTTTCGAGTGCTTTTGTTCGTTCACCTCTGGCGTATCTTGTAGTTTCTTCCATTTTGTTCACTAGTTTTATGGTGTGATCAATAGTGAGCAGGTGGTAAGTGGTTGTGCCATCGAACAACTGTTCTGTTTTCTTCAAGTAGTCCGTCTTGTCCGTGATGTGTCATTCGTCCTTCGTCAGCTGGTAGAATATTGTCATCCTTCACGAAGTCGTTCAATGCTCGCTGTTCCTTCTTGATAAGGTTATTGGACTATTTGTCGCTGGTCTTGAATGGGATGATAAGTTGTCGGATTTGATACCGTGTCTCTTCTGATAGGCCGTTCGATTTTATTGTGTGTTACAAGTTGGCCAATAACTGTTTGTTTGTTGCTTCCCTCGTGTTGAACCTGAATTCTTTGACAAGGACATATTTTTCGTCGTTGGAGGGCAGACGGTCTAATACATCTTCCATCCACGCGCAGTTGCCGGTGTTGGCATTTCTCCTCGCCTATCTCAAAAGCTTTCCTTTGGGTGACATTCTCTTCTCATCGCTAGCTCTTGGGACTCGATGTCTTTTTGTTTTCTCTAACTTCTATAGCCGCTGTCAGTCTATCAAAGTCCTTCCTCTCAGTCGTTACGATGTTCTCCTATTTCCGTAACTGGTTGTAGGCATCTGCTATTGAAATACATATCACGCTTTCCGCTTAGTCTCGCTATTACTCAAGCTTGCAGATGGTTAGGCGATGGTCTGTACTCAGTACTGGGTTACAGAATGTTTTCACATAGGCTTTCATGTAGCAATAATGGGTGTTTACATATGAGTAAACGTTTCCCATCAACGAGCAACTTTTACCGTTGGGTATTCATGCAGTTTTCTGTTAGCTGGGAACAGTATTGATGTTCGTAGCTCGAATTGTGGATGAGATATTGAGATGTTTGCCGTGTCCGGCATTTGGGTTGCAAACGTTTCATCACCCAGTGAAATGACGTCATCAGTGCGTAAGTGTTTCAGCGTATAGATTTCAACGTGAGTTG
Organism: Paragonimus heterotremus; assembly: GCA_013368495.1. Lineage (NCBI taxonomy): Eukaryota > Metazoa > Platyhelminthes > Trematoda > Plagiorchiida > Troglotrematidae > Paragonimus > Paragonimus heterotremus. The sequence goes on from LUCH01002901.1 coordinate 122,206, forward strand.
GGACTAATTTTGGTGGATGCCTACACTTTTGTATTAGATAATTCCACCTCGTTTCGTGATAAGACGTTTGCAACCCAAATGCTCAGTTCGGCTAGCATCCCACTACCTAATTCCTTAACCCGAGTTACAAAAAACACCACCACTGTTTTTAATTATTAAAACGTCAAAGTTCTTTGAAGTAATTCTGAAACTCGTTCGAAATTGGGCTTGTTACATTTAGAAGTGAATCCATTGTGGAAACT
>LUCH01002902.1:0-22244 GCA_013368495.1 Paragonimus heterotremus
GGGTGCTGTTCTCTGGCATTCCGGTGCAAATATTTTGGACGCTCGATTGGCGACAGCCATTTCGTTCTGTGCAAATTGAACTTGAACTTGAACTTGAAATTATGGAATAGAAAATAGTGTACTAAACGTTACACCCGTAACCCCCAAGAGCGGTGCTACAACATGTTTTCAATGATTGATTTTTAGGCCAACAAAACACCGCTGACATCGCAACTGACAAACTGACTGGATCCGGGTTAACACCCATGAACAGATGGCTGAAATCGCTTAAAAGTGACCTTGAAGTTGTGAGTGTAATTGTAAATCTTGCGTTACGCCGTGGGGGATGGGTAAACCTTTGGGCAAAAGGCTTGTTGCCAAAAGTAACTTAACGTTTGTGATTATCTATTAGTTAAAAAGAAAAGAAAAACACTATTCTAAGTAGCTCGGGAAATGGGACCATTGTCAAAAAACGTATGTGCTAGTTCAAACGTCCTATCGTTTAGCAAAACTCTTACCTGCCATTCGGCACTCGGATCAAAAACCTCCACGTAAAACTGAATGGATAAACAGGGAACGTGTTCTTGTAATCGCTTCACGAGGTGTCTCCTACATTGGCCGCCATTTGATGAAAGATGTATTAACCATGATGCCGCATGGTCGGTCTGATTCAAAGTTGGACACGAAACGTGACTTATCAGTACTAAACGAGCTCGCAGAAATGAGCCATACTAACAAGGTGAGCCTATCATACACCGATCACGGTCATTCAGTTTATTTTTTTTACCGGGTGGTAGACCATACGTTTAATTATAAATAGCTTTGGGTTGTTAACCAGTTAATACGCTACGGTTGTCCCTGTAAGGACTGTAATTGCGTTAGAGTTATATTTTCACTGTTTGGCTTTGATAAGCCTGTTATTATATGATACGAACTGCTCTAAAGGTACATGTTACTGTTTTCTGAGCATTTGGTATACCCATTGGTTTTTACGTCGCGTTTTATTGAGTTATGCTTACTTCGTTGAGTGGAGTTGATAAACACACAACCTAGTCGTCATTTTTGGTCTAACTCAGATTGTATGAACTGTTGGCGTAGGAAGCGTTCTATCATGTTGTGGTAGATAACAGGGATCACCCACTGTGTCAGTTTGTTTAGTACACAACGTTGTTGTCGGATTAAGTATGGCGTTCACTTTTCATGGTGTGAAGGACGGGAACGTTTCGGTTTAGAACCGTGTCTATTCCCCGCAATAATTAAACCAGAAAACCGTTTAGTGGGCAAGGACGTTCATTGCATGTAGACCGGGAAAGCAAGCTGTAAGCAAAGCATAATAGAAGCGAAGTAGGACAAACTAGTAGCTAGCGACCGGAAATTGTTATTGTCAATGGTGACCTTGGACAGTCGAACAAACAAGAAAATACAGACGTGTAATCAAACAATGTCAATAGTGTCAACAGTCAAAATAAACAGCAAGATAGTTGGAATACGTGGCACACCAGGAGTGTCTACAAGGGCACTATTGTGTGCATTTATATCTATATATATATTACTTATTGCGACAACAACGAGAAACAACAAAAAGTGAAAAGACAGGTTGCTGATTGTGGGTTGTATACAACCCACGATCACGGCTGAGTCACCGATAACTGTGGGGTCACATGTTCTGATGCCCTGTCTATTGATTGTCGAAGAAATCCCCAACTCCATCATCCATACACATAGCTGCTCTGTATACCCTTTCAATTTACGATATCTTGCGCAAAACACGGAGCACTGTCGCTGCGTAGCCATATTTCAGTCTTGGAAGAACGTGGGACGAGGCCAGTGAGCAAAACGGTCCCCTCACCACCCTTACCAAAATACCAACGGATTTCTCCCAGTATTCTCCTGATCTTGACGCGAACCTACTTTGTGCGAAAGTAGTTTCTGTGGCTTTTAGGCACCAACATCCCGGATTATCGCTGGTTGCTCCACCATATTAACAGGTGCCCACCGATATCATACGCCATGGAATTCCTCACATTTTCCCTACATAAAGGGGAATTTCTATAGGTTCAGAGGCAGACCCCATTAGAATGTTCACCTCGACACCCTATCTGTTCTCTTGCAATATTCAGCCATCTCCATCCAAAGCAACTGTCGTCCATATCTCCATGTTATCAGTGTAGATGAAGGCAGACGAATTTAGATTATCTAGTAAGTCTGTAACAAAGATGAAGGCAACCGGGGCTCGAGCGCTGATCTTTGTGAGACACCACTTGGGAATGACTGTCAGTCAGATAAATGTTATTGGACCCTGATGACGAACGACCTACTGTGAGGAAAGTCTGCTGTCCAGCTCTGTATAGTCGAGCTGACAGCGCACGCTTTCAACCCGGTGATCAGGTGACTGCATAACTCTATCAGACGGTGTACTAGGACCAAGAGGCAAAGTCTACAGTCCTACTTTCAGCCCGCTCTCCTCCATGGAGGTTTGTCGGGCAGGATAGTCCTCTCCAAAACTTACGCCGTCTCTCACTGAGAAGCTTAAGGCAGCCCAAATGCTGTTGGGAAAGACGAGTCACCAGCTGCATCATTATTCTACCCAGCCTACAAGTTGGACTTACTGGACGGTAGTTTGTAGCCTCCTACTGTTCGCCTACCTCGTGCATAAGCGAAATCATCGTTTTCATCTAGTAATAAGCTTTCCTCCATTATCATCGTCATCGTTAGTCATAACCATAGGCAACAATACGTCAGTAGGTTTTATTAATACTTGACAGTCACACAACTATGAAGAGAAAAACAAACCCTGTACAGAAAGATAGAAGAAATAAAGAAGAAGAGACTTAAGTACTAAAAATAGCTGCATCTGTCTTCAAACATCCAGCGTCAAGGTCGAGATGCCTACACCTTACAAACAAACAACCGAACTGCAAGCGAGAGTAAGGCGTTCTCAGCAAGACAGGTTCCTTACGGCTTTCACTGCCCTGCGTCATTAAATTCACTCACTTCACAGACAATTTGACCAAACAACGACAACATTCACGCCTCTGAGCTCGGTTAGCTGCCATCTCACCTAACGTCTCAAGTCACTGACTGTGAATTGGGAGGGCCTCAACGCGGGAGACGAACCCGATCTACAGTAAACAACCCCTTCGTGAACAGTTTCATTTGTCTACGCCAGGTCATCATCTGTCCACCTCGCACCTTGCGCCAGTCGGCAGCAACGTCGGCAAACAGTGCTCGGTGTGGCAGACGACTAGTTGGTATCCTTAGTACATGACTTAACCACCTAAGCCTGTGCAGGATTGAACGAAAGAAGTCATTTGGTAATCAGTGTCAAGCACCCTCATCGTAACCTCCTCGTTGCTCACTCGTTGGTGTCACCGGATACGAGCGATTGAACGCAGGCATCGGTGGTCAACTGTCCGAAGACGGTTCACTTCCTTTACCGTGAGCTGCCAGATTTCGCTGCCGTACGGTAATGCATCCCTCACTGTTGTCTGATGTACGCGACCCCTAAGCTTCCGAGAAATATCTCTACTATCATAAGTGTCTCAGATTAGCGAACACTACCCTAGCCTTGGAAATACGCGCTTCTATTTCATTCCCTACACCTCTGCCGCCACTACCGATGCAGCTTTTTAGGTATACAAACGAGCCAACAATCTCCATGGCTTCGTTATCTAACAATAAATTTACGTAATCACAGCAATCTTGCAGAGGCACTTTGCATTTTGAGGCTGCGAAACGCATTCCGAAGTACTTGGCAGAACACGGAGTAGCGTTTGGCGTTGTTTGTACCCGCTGAAAGTTGTCAAACGACAACACCTTGTCGTCAGTATAATCAAGTCAGTCAGTCTTCCACAAGGTAAGAGATTCACACCGGCATCTTATGACTGTCGGAGACAGTCCTCCACTATTTTGTCTATGACGAAATTAAACAAAAATGGTGAAAATGAACAGCCTTGATGAGAGCAGCTTTTGGTACTGAACCTGCTAGACAGTTCACCGTAAACCCTAACCTGAGCTGAAGTATGGGAATAGGGCGCTGATAGCATGCTCATACACTTGTACTGCTGTCTACGATGATGATGATGATGATGATGATGGTCGGTACATCACTGCGTTTAAGCGACTCCAAAAATGTAGATCGGTCCACCAAATTGTACGCACCATTATAGTCTAGGAATACGGCGATTGTTGACCGGCGATACACATGATGCTGCTGCAGAATTTGACGAGGGGCAGAAGTGTGGTTTATACATGCCCTCTTAAGACAAATCCCTGTCTGTCCTTCCCTATTGTTTGCCTCCCGAGCTGCAATGAGTCGACGAAGTATATTGGATGCCAGTACCCTAGTAATGGCTGGTTTTCGCAAAGGCCGCGGACTCCTTCAATATGGGAACTGTTATCGAGTGACCCCAGCACAAAAGAGTGGACTCCGTCGTCCATACAAGTTGAAGCAACTGAGTCATGACCTCTACTAACGCCTTCCCACTTTTTTTGAAAAGTGCCGACACGAGATCATCTGAGCCAGCAGCTGAAATGCAGTTTCAGACTTCAATCTTAGTGGATTATTCTGAATCTATCAAGCAGGTTGCTACATCACAAGTTTGTAGCGACAACACAGTAGAAGCATGGGACCAGTTAAGTTGACGTTCAGAGTGTTCCGCTAAGCACTCTAAACTTCTGGACTTATTATGGATGAGTGTTACATATACCTCGCACATAGCTTCACTGACAGATTGTCGCCTTGAACCAATACAGCGGATAAACTTGAAGAGTCTGCCGGTGTTCCCCGAAGCAGAGGCGGTTCTCATCTGCTTAACTTTCTCCATTATCCAAATCTCACGATCGGCGTTCGTGCTACGGTTCAGCTTCCCACGGATATCTCTTCTAAGGCTATTATATGAACTTTCAGGAGGAATGTTTCATCTGACACCCAGAAACTCCGAAATCTTATGTTTTTCCCCCACGAACAGTCGTGTCGCATGCCACAGTACCTGCTTTATGAATGACCTGTGAGATCTCGGTCTAGCAGCTATTACGGTCTTCTGCATGGAAACAGCTAAATTTGCCTTTTAAGCTCACCAATTGTGTAGCCGGTTTCTGAACTGCTAACTGCTGTGGTCGGTGGGGTGGTTGTCCACCAGTAGTAAGAACGAAACGGCAACTTACCGATGCATTATCTGAATCCAGGTAAATACTCCAATAAGGACGATACTCCTGAACGGAGTCACACCAGCTATAACTAACAACTATGTGGTCTATCTGAGACCAGACCTGATTCGGATGAGGTGGGCGCCAAGTATTACAATGACGTTCGCGATGTCTAAAACTAGTTCTGGTTAGAAACAGCTTATACTCAACTCACGGTTGCAACAATCGCCCGCCATTATTCGAGCATTGTAATGCTATCCCAAACCTACCACCTAAACGAGACTGGAACTCACCAAGGCGGCCGACCTGGGCGTTCATACCTCCGGTCAGGAGGACTAAAGTGGTTGGCCAAATCCGAGTAAAAGATGTCCTTGCTACTGACGTCCTACAGTCAGCTGGAGCATAAGCTGACATAATGAAGAGGTCACTGAAAGTCTTGCGTCTAGAGCTGACCTTAGTAGTATTCGTCAAGTGGATGGCACAGTTTACTCTGAATTGGAATTCAGTCTACTAATGGGGCTGCAGCCATCGTGCTGAGAATTGTACCTACTTCAGCCTGACCTGTGACGGCGGCTGTGGAGTCACCCGAAGTGTATAACCAGTATGGGGTAAACAATTCGGGTGCTGTTAGTTCCGTACGTTGACTACTGTCCTGAATTCTAGTCTCCGAGATATAGCAGATATCGACACTTGACAAGTCTAACGTTCGTGTGAGAGCGGCCTGCTAACTTGCGAACGTTGAAGATACGTTGAAGGACGAGGGAGGCCTGAAGCTGAATGATAAGAGACGGGACTTACCGGCTCAGTGTTACCACGGTTAGCTACATCTGTTGTGGGACCTGTAGAGTGATTATCAGAAATGGAGAAGGGTCTGAGTGCTAAGTTTGTTAGGACAGTAGGGGAGGGGTCAGCGGTAACATGTTATCGCCTATCCATCCTGCTGTATGCAGCAGATAGGGCGACCCGGTTTATACTGCTAGACGGCCGATGCAGTATGGAATAAACAGTGTTTTGTTATGCCTTTGTACCACATGGGACATATAGGGTCACATATGGTCTGATTACTGTCAGGCTGTTCTAATTTAGATAACACTACTCACAGTAGCTTGTGGACCTGTGGTTAACGGTAGGGCTTCGATACCACTGCCTCCTGAAGCTCCTCCTAAACAAAACCGATAGCCACTCACATTTGTAAGAAGGCTCTTGCAATGTGTTTATCAGTCATTGAGGAATTGATCCAATTTCTGTCCCACCTAAGCCGTTAGGGGTTTTTATTTTTGTCATTGGAAAAGCCTCTAGAACAGTGTCACAGAGAAGTAGCTTAGATTCACGCAGGGCGTGAGTGCGTTAATAAAATAACCATTTTCGTCATCTATTTGACCGCCACCACGTTCATCGTCGGTTAGCCATAAGCGTTCTATTGGATGGCAGCTGTTGCCTAGGATTGCTTGTTAAACCACGGAATTTCTGGCAAGTGTGTCGCTTTTAATGACATTTTACAATCAGACCTCAGCGTTCAGGCCTACGTCAACCTTCATCTTTAATATTGCGCGGCATGGCTCCTTATTACCCTTTATCTTTAAAACCGAAGCCGTCCGGTACAAAGCTGTAAGTGTTGGCACCAGTTTTTTCAAGAAACTATGTGGTGGACTACCGGTTATATCGCCCTGGTCGTTGGTAATGCACAAGTAGTCCAAGGCGCGTCAGGCAGCCTCGTGATTAGGGTATTACAACGTTGTACGTGCTCGGTGCCGTCATATTGCAAAGCTCTCAAATGCCTGGTAGGATCCTGTGTTTGCGTTCATCTTTAACGTTGGCCATCTTGATTTCGTGAAGTGTTGTTTTTCTCGGGAGTTGTACCAAGGTTAGCAGTTGCATTGAAATAGGACTTCCTTGCATATCTCTGAGGGGTTTTCCCCTCTGAGGTATCCGTCAACTGTATTACGTATTCTGTTGCAAACTACTTCTCTTGTAGGTCGTCAAATAAGGTGATTTGAAACAGTTCGTTCCCTTGATGAACTTGATTAAAACAGTGAGAAGACGCAATTCATGTGATGTTCTCCGGAATAACATTTCGTACATTCTGATCACACATGGACATGTAACTAATTTTAAACGGGTCAAAACTCCATAAAGCGGAAGTCAAGGCTTAAGGGATTGAAAAGACAGACACGAAACTGGAGTATGCGTTTCTGTTTGCTCCGAAAGATCACCGAGAACGCCATAGGAACTTTGACTGTGTCCTATTTGTATTATATACCTTGCAACAGAAGATGCGGGATGCCGTCCATCGGAATCTATACAGGCTCCTGGAATTTCTAGTTGCGTCTCCAGCCATTTGAGTACATGCTCCTTGATACGAACAGCTGGTTGTCGGTTTGTCCTCCCTATGTAGCTCATACTGCAGCTACATGAGTATTTGTATAAACAGTGAGATGTGACAGACGTACACTGTTTGATCGTAACCGGGGCGACTGATAGAGTTCTCATTCGTTGTATTACATACAGCTTTGCAGCGTTATAAGTCCTGGATACAGCCGCTGTTAGACGCTTCCTCATCATTGTTGACCAGCTGTCCCTTAGAAACGGGAGTTCTAAATACACTGTCCCCTTTGGTACCGTCGTCACTTCTACAGTTGGGATGACGGCTTTGCTGTACTTTTTAATAAATCGCAGAGAGTACCCGTTGACCTGCAGAGTGTCTGTCAGTAAGCTTAACTCTAGCTGTAGGTTGTCTTCAGTACAAATCCTGCGTGCTCTATAGAAAAGCATCAAAATTGGTTGATAGCAAAACTAGTGGATGCCGCCTACCAACATCAGAATTACGAACAACAGCGCCACAACTTGCTAACACCGGCAAACGTCCAAAGCCTAAGAGAAATAAGACAAAATGCGAACTTGATGGTGTTAAGTCCGGGCAAAGGCTGGGGGGTTATGTCGATGGATAAAGCGGAGTACGTGGACAAATTGTTTGAAATTCTTAATGACACTAAGAAGTTTCTCCCGGATGATAATCCTGATGATGTCCAAGAAGTAGAAAAGGAAATCTGCCGCAGGCTGGAGGGGTTGAGGATAAATGGCGTCATGTCTATTGACCAATGCAGGCTGATGAAGCCAGTCGGCGCACGCACACCGCATATGCACGGACTACCCAAAACCCACAAACCCAATGTCTCACTTCGGCCTTTCGTGTTCGTTTGTAACACACCGCAGCATAAATTGGTTGGTTAGCCGATTTGCTGGAACCAGTCAGAAAACAGTTCAGTAAGTACAGTCTGAGGGACAGTTTTGAACTTGTTAATTTTATAGATGGTTTAAATATCTGAGGTAAACTGATGTGTTCATTTGACGTGACATCCCTGTTTACTAACATTCCGCTTCATGAAATAGTTGATAGCATTTGCGAATGTATTGTAAGCAGCAGTGCTTCGTTTCCTATCCCGGTGATCGGATTGAAATCTTTATTACTTTTTTATGCACACATAAAGTAAGTTTCAACTTTCAAACCTATAGTTTCTGACAAGTAGACAGGGTTGCAATGGGCAGTTCGTTGGGTCCACTTTTAGCAGACTTCTTCGTGGTCAAAGTAGAATCCACACTATGCGAAAGGCTGTCAAAACCAGTGTTCTACAAACGTTACGTAGATGATATTCTAGCCATCTTTACGAGCTCGAGTGGATCAAATATGTTATTCTCGAAGTTGAACCAGGCCCACCCGAACTTATAACTGACGAGAGAGAACGAGGCGAATGACTGTCTTCCGTAACTAGACATTCTAGTCACTCGAAGTCCATATGACATAGTACGGAAATCCGTCTACAGGAAACCTACCTGGACTAGATAATACATGCATTTCGAGAGCTTCTGGCCGGTGCAGCATAAGAGAAGTCTAGTCAGGACGGCTTTCCATAGAGCACGGAGGATTTGCACTGAAGACAACCTACAGCTAGAGTTAAACTTACTGACAGACACTCTGCAGGTCAACGGGTACCCCCTGCGATTTATTAAAAAGTACAGCAAAGCCGTCATCCCAACTGTAGAAGTGACGACGGTACCAAAGGGGACAGTGTATTTAGAACTCCCGTTTCTAAGGGACAGCTGGTCAACAATGATGAGGAAGCGTCTAACAGCGGCTGTATCCAGGACTTATAACGCTGCAAAGCTGTATGTAATACAACGAATGAGAACTCTATCAGTCGCCCCGGTTACGATCAAACAGTGTACGTCTGTCACATCTCACTGTTTATACAAATACTCATGTAGCTGCAGTATGAGCTACATAGGGAGGACAAACCGACAACCAGCTGTTCGTATCAAGGAGCATGTACCCAAATGGCTGGAGACGCAACTAGAAATTCCAGGAGCCTGTATAGATTCCGATGGACGGCATCCCGCATCTTCTGTTGCAAGGTATATAATACAAATAGGACACATAGTCAAAGTTCCTAACGCGTTCTCAATGATCTTTCGGAGCAACCAGAAACGCATACTCCAGTTTGCTGAGGCTTTGGCCATTAAACGTCACAGTCCCCCCTGTGTGTTCGAAAACAATTTATGTTGATACTGCAACTGTCCTGGTGGTCGGTATTCCCGCAATATTGATTTTCATTTTTGGTGTCTGTCTTTTCAATCCCTTAAACCATGACTGCCGCTCTATGGAGTTTTGACCCGTTTAAAATTAGTTACATGTCCATGTGTGATCAGAATGTAGGAAATGTTACTCCGGAGAACATCACATGAATGGCGTATTTTTACTGTTTTATTCAAATAAGGTCATGCCGATCATAAGTGTAATCACACTGTGAGCGTTCTGCTGAGCATACTTATCTGGGTCAGTGTCCACCTGTATCTGTTCAACACTTTCATCTTTAAAAGTGATGTTTGTCAAGGGTGTCCATTTGTAAAGTCTTGTTCACCTTTGCTATAAGCAAACAAAGAGCTAGTGTGGACTACAAGAGCAACAGAGTGCTGTTTTCTGATACTTTCTGTGGAGCACACTCCGTTAGGTTGCGCTTCGCAACTTCGAGGTGGGCAGTCTTGCTAGGAGGCTGTGACGGCAACGTTGTTCCTAGACGAAGCAACGAGGCGGTGGAAATCCTTGACGAATATGTCAACCGACTAAACTGTATCTTGAACGAAATGAGTACGGGAGTAGAGTCGAGACTCACATTTCCAGGGTTAGTGCAGTCTTTTCAATCGCATACAAGACCATCGTTAGAGCGGTTTTACTTTACTGTCACGAAACTTGATCGCCGAAGTTTCGGCATCTCATGAATAATATTGAGGTTCCTGACTGTCTACATTTGCAGTCAGTCGCGCGCCTCGGATGACATCAACAGATAAACAACAATGAGGTTAGAAGGCTTGCTTTCGGCCATGGGGATCTAACCAGCTCACTCACTCAGGCCCTTAAAATGCACTTGTTTTTGAAAATTTGGTTGCGCGTTAGGGATGCTAAATTATTGTTTGTAACAGTGCACGACGCAGGTCAGAAAAGCATGTACGTTTATTACATCGGCGTATACCCCAACGAACAGCTGTTCGGATGCTACCAACGATGTGTTATACGGCGCCCTCGTTGACCTTCTGAGGCAGACAAAATACTCAAACATCATCACACTAGCGGGCGATTTTAATGCTCAGCTTGGTCGTCTTCCTCTAGGTGAGAAGCAGCTAGGAGGTATGTTTAGTGTTCGAGCACAACGCACTGATAATGGCGAAAGACTGCTGCAGCTGTGCGCATCTCACGGTTTGTATATTTCAAGCACCGCATTCCAACACAGGAAAAAGCACTGTGTTACTTGGAGACCTCCGTGTGCTTCCCAACCGTGGACGCAGCTGGATCATATAGCAGTTAGTTACAGGTGGCGCCACTCTGTTAAGGACTTTCGTACCTTTTGGAGCAACCACCTGGACTAGGACCATGCTGTTGTACATGCCCAGAAGGCTCGTAAATGTAAGAGGCTTAACTGGCGTTCGAGCGATGAGGATGTATTGAACGCTTACCAAAAAGTGTTGGTGAAGAAGTTGCCCAGTTCTAGTCAGAAGATGGATCCTAATGAACACTGGGAACAAATTGCCGCAGCTATGAAAGTATGCTATGAACAGGCATGTTCTGAAGGAGATTTTCAGTTGTGAAAGAACTGGATTTCCGTCACGTCGATAAACCTCATGAACAAGCGTCGCTCGATCCCACTTGATTCTGAATATAATGACGACCGTCGAGAACTTAAACGCAAGCTGACTAAACGTTTGCGCAAATGCCATGAGTACTACATGGTCGAACAATCGAAAGAGATGGAAAAGCCTTTTTTTCTGGGAATAACAGAGAGCTTTTTTTCCTGATCCGTGGTTATACTGGCTGGTGAGTCGTTGTAAGAGAAACCATATGTGAAAAAGATGGTTCACTTATTACCAGTCAATCGCGCCGACTTGACAGGTGGGTTGAGCATTTTGAAGAGCAGTTCAGCTGGCCTCAACCAGATCATGTGGACGACGGGACCCTATTGGTCAGTTATTTCATTCCAGACGGTCCTCCGTCGGAAGCAGAAGTGGTCCTGGAGCTCAAGTTATTGAAGCGTAATAAGGCTCCTGGTCCAGACCTCCTCCCTCCTCTTTTCAAGGATGGTTGAGAGAGGTTGATATCAGAACTGACAAAACTCCTCCAGACCATCTGGAAGACTGAAGTGGTGCCTCGTGATTGGTGCCTATCACAGTCATTCCTTTTTTCCAAAAGAGGGCCCGAAGTCTCTATGACAACAATAGGGACATCAGTTTAGTGTTTATTGCGTCCAAGTTACTCACTGGCCTCATTTTACGTCGGCTCACTAAACCCAGGAAAAGTCAGATACGCGAAGAACAAGCAGGATTCCGATCCGGTCGAAGGTGTGTTGATCATACTTTTACCTTGCAACGAATCTTTGTATATCGGCACTCCTACGGACAGTCGACAGTCGTGGTCTTTTTGGACCTAAAAGCTGCTTTCGATTCAGTTGCTTGTTACGTTCTCTGGAGCTAGCTGCCTTCTTCAAAAGGTAGTACCGGAGAAATACATGGATCTGTTGAGATCACTGTATGCCCACTCTGCAAGCAGGGTGGGAGTTTATGGACAACTGTCTCGAGCGTTCATCACTACTAGTGGTGTTCGTCAGGAGTGTCCGATTCCCCCCTTTCTGTTCAATTTTGTCATGGACGACATTCTGGTGAGTGTCCTTCGCGAATCCAGTGGACGTGGTATTGAGCTTCTTCCTAGCGTTAGCTTGACCGATCTGGAGTATGCGGACGATATTGTCTTACTTAGCCCCTTTGCCGAGAACATGCAGATCATGCTGAACTGATTGAGCGATCGAGCTGGTTTATATGGAATGCGCCTTGCACCTTCAAAGTGCAAAGTACTGCTTCAAGACTGGGGCACTTCAACTCCTACTTTCTTCATTTCAGGTAATCCACCTGAGACTGTGGACAGTTTCACATACTTGGGTAACACTATCTTGTCAGCCTGTAATATTGCTGGTGAGATATCAGTGAGGGTAGCAAGGGCACAAGTTGCTTTTGCCAAGCTGCGTCATCTGTGGCGTCGGAAAGACGTCCGGTTGTCGCTGAAAGGAAGGGTATATAATGCCTGTGTGCGTTCTATTTTGCTGTGTAGTTCGGAAACGTGGCCTGTTCACAAGGAAGATATCAACAGACTTGCTGTGTTTGGCCATGGACTAAACAGACACGATTTTAAAGCTATCCTTAGAGCCGTTAAATGCAAGACGGATTATTCATGTCAATTAACATATGACGAGAACCCGCTGGAAGCTCTGACTTGGTCTCGTTGACAATTGAAAACGTGTTATAATCTGGCCTGCACCGTTTACCTTGTTACCACTGTATACCTGGAATGCCCCCCGATTGGTAAATATAGAACCACCAAACCAGATTGGAGTTTATGGTTACATCTGCTTTTGGCCTGATCCAAACTTAAATATTGGGTCAGAGTGCAGATAACATTTTCGCTTACTTATTCGACACACCCGTGTATTAAAGAGACCCTAAAATATCGACCTGTCGTCTGAATTAAGCGCATCTTTACAACCGAGACCAAGGGTAATAATTGGCCGGCGGTAGGCATGACGCTGCTCCAGAATTTGACAAAGGGAGAAGATTTTGCCAATACATCTTCGTTCAAAAATAAGCCCTATCTGTCCATCCCGCTACTCACTGCTGGAGTCAAGCTAATCTCCTGTGGTCTTCACAAGAGACCTTAACTCTCTTCCTAAACACGGGAACTAGTATCAAGCGAATTTCACATACAGCAACGTCCACAGTCGTCTAGACTAACCGAAAGACTGAATCAAACACCACATTAATGCTTAAAACCTCTCTGAAATGTGCCGGGATCTGTGGCGAACTTTCTAACAGTACTGGCACAGAGGTCAACGTATATAAAGACTTGAAACATTTTTTCCCTTCAAGGGTTTGAATAAAGAAGACAGTAGGCTGATATTGCACGATTTACGTCCGGACAAATTTTGCAGCATCTTTACGAGTGCATACTACAAACCATTTACATATCAGTCAGAAAACGAACGAGATACCAGCGAATGTAGTGAAGGTTCGGGGATTTAGATTATTTCAAAATTGAACGCCACCCACACTTGATCGCAGCCTTCACGGTCAGGCAAGCCGTTGGGCTAGACCACTTGGAAAGTAAGCAGTAGACTCGAGTTTCGCTGCTACTAGAGCTCAACAATAGTGCATATCCTTATCCAGATCACAGTTCGCACTCTGACCCTCGTCCTTGTGAGACTAGCATGTTAACCACAACGCCAGCAATCTTACAGTTGGCATGAATGAATAATCACATCCAAACGCTCAACCACAACCTTGTATGAATAGTGTTCATCTTGCCCGATCATTTCGAGGTAGTCAATTGTCAGAGTGCACAATCATTGTCGCCACCAAGATAGCGACAATCCTACAAACAGTTGTTTCTGAATTCACAATACGGGTTTTAACTTTCGGATTATGACAGCTTCAGCATAGCGCAGTGCTCGCCTGCGTGACGTAAAGTAGATAACGCGAAATGCCGTTGTGGGATCCTTGTTTCTATGCCCAGCTGTGATGTCATATGCTTGCGTGACCTGTTTCTTGACCCTCTTCGGGATGTGCCCTATGACCCTGATTCGGAACTGGCGCTCAGTGCTGCCCATGTAGGATGATCCACATCTACATCGATATTCATAGATAATGTTTGATTTGGCTGACTCGGCTACCAGCTGTTTCACACAGGGCTTTTGAACCTGGAATGTTCTGAACAGAATCACTGGGACAACTGCATTGTATGTTCTCGCGATAGAACTAACCAAATGAAGGCAAATAAGTTGGCACACATCACCATTATAAGGAAGACGAAGTAATACCGGCTTTTTGGACACTGTATCGGACGGAATTCCTATGTCAATGGGTTATTTAAATCTTGCAATGAACGGTTTAGGATAGCCGTTTAGTTGTAGGGTGGTCTCTAACATAGCCACCTCTTCTTGCACAGTATCTTCAGTACAGATACTTCTGGCCCGATCAAACAAAGTGCGCATCAAACCTTGTTTACAAGATCGGTGAACAACGCTTTTAAAATGCAGGTACTCACCTGTCCAGATGCTCTTGCAATGGACGCTTCGTTGAATCGGACCATCTGCATTTCTTCTGATGCATATATCCAGAAATGGTAAACTTTTTATTCTCGCCTTCCATACTGAAATGCATGTTTGGGCACAAAGAATTCATCTGACCAATTAAGCTCTGTGCTTGCAGTTGATTATCTGCGATGAGAAAAACATAATCAACGTATCGCTTGTATAACTACACTGAAGATAACTGCCTTGTCACTTGTTACTCAAGTTTTGCAATAAAAATATCTGTCAGAATAGGGCCGAGTAGGCTAGCCATAGCTGCACCATCAATTTGTCTGTCCATTTTTACCTTTTTGGTTTAATTTCGTCACAAGTGAACTAATTGAGGATTGCCTGCAACCTTCACGAAATGCCGGACCAGACTTTCTATCAGATGGAATATTAACTGAATTTGATAACTGTAACGACAAGATGTTGCGACTTATTTTCCCCTACAGTTTATTTGTTTATTTGTATCATGTATCATGCCTTCGTGTCGATTTGAGTTCAGATAGATGTTTGTGGTATTTAGATCCCATCCCTTCTTTATCTTGCTACCCAATTATAGTTTGTTTATTCTTTCTATGGGTTTATGGTAGTTAAGCGTAGAGGTGATCGACTGATGTATTGCTGTCTGTGCTGACGGCGATGACGCTGTTTGGTAATACCAAAGCGCCATCCACGTCGATTTTAAAGTGTCAACCGCCTTGACCATCACGCCACATCCCCGTTCACTTCAAAAAATGCATTGCCACAAGTTTTTGTAAACATCTTAAATATTTCTGTATCTTGGGGGGGGGGCGCAAGTAATTACAACTCCCAAACTACTCCAGGACAACTGTATAATACAGAGTTATGTGTCACGTTCTTTCTGTAGGATTGAACTGGGTATCCGGTTGTTAGCAATGTACGGTTGGTGGCATCCGTTTCGGACTAGCGTATCACAATGACCGAGGCTAAAAGACACCAGTGCTTAACCATCACCACAAGTAGCTTGCGCCGCACCATTTGTAATTCCGCTAAAGCACCACGTATCCAGCGTGAACTCGAAAGAATGAAACCAGCAGACCTGTGAATAAGGTCTTTATGTGCAACCGGCCAATTCTAGATAGCCAATTGATTGGCTAGCACGAAACTGAAACTTATCTATCGAGAAATAAACAAAGAAACTGTAGTGGTAAGACCTACACTGAGAAGAAAACTACTGGAAATTTGATACAAGAAATAGTTCAGTATTGGAGTACATGTTAGTGCACTCTAGAGAGGATAAAGAGGAAAAACAGTTCAAGGTTGGACTGAAATATAGACAAAACGTTCACTATACAGTACACTAACACAGCTGAAGAAAATTAATCGTAGAAGGTGATAGACGTCCAGGTTTCTGAATAGGGGAGCGGGTGAGCTGCCAAACGACGGTGGTGCTTGGTCGATGCGAACAAAAAACTGGGTATAATTGTCATAACCTACTTGAGCCTACTGTATTTGTTTTCTCTTGGCCGACGGTTTACTGAGTACGTTGGTGGCGTACTAATATCAGAGGGTCAGCGCATTCGCGGCCGCACACATCGCAACGCCATAAAGTCATGTCACCACGAGTTATGGCACCGATGGTTCCCTTACGTATCGCGCTTCCATTGACGACCGCGTACTAACTGCTGATTGATCATTCGGACGTTCATCCGGATCGCATTTCTTCATATCATCCGGTTCAACCCTAAATCTTCCCAAGATCTAAAATCAATGTTACACCGCGAAGGACTTATCTGGATTAACATCCTGCTATCTCCGCTTTTGACCATCTGAATTTCGTTTACTTGATTTCAGTGCAGCGGCTGCTTTGGAATTTGGTCATTGCTTTTCGACGGACGTGACCTAGCCAACGAAACTGATTGGGCATCAATATAGCCTCCAATTCGTCGATGTCCACTTGACGGAGTACCTCAGTTTTCGGAACCATGTCTGATCACAGAATACCCAAGATGACTTAAACATTGGAAACGGCTCAGGTGGTACACGTACGGCTGACACATTTTCCAATTTTCACTGTCATACAGCAGTATAGACAACACCACAGAGATAGACACAGAGCTTAGTGGTCAGTTTCAGGCTGTTTTTCTTTCCGGCGGGTCTTTCAAGATGTTCGAAAGCAGCACTAGCCTTCGCCACAGGAGCTCGCAACTCTCGGTCTGTGGACAGATCTGTCGAAAGCTTGCGACACAAGTAGCAAAAGTCCGCGCAGCTATTGACAATATCCCCATTGATGCGAATCTCAGGTGCAGGAACAGCACATCTGCCCGATGATGGATGAGGGGAAAAAATGCCTCGCGTTTCAATATCCAGTGTAACTTTGGATGCCATGGTTGCAAAAACCGTGGCCACTTATTGTAGGTCGTCTTCACTATGGGCGAACAGCGCGCTGTCTTCTGAAAACAGATGCATGCAAATCCTTGAGGTATGTAGCCGAGTTGGGGCTCCGAAACGTTGAATAATCAGTAGGCGCCAGCCTGTGTGGTACTCTACCTCATCCCCATCTTCTGCTGATAACTAAAGAGCACCTGTTAATATGACAGACTAAATAGGATTGAGTTTGTTGCGAGATTTTGCTATAATTTTATAGCTAAGGCTGATTCGGGCCTTGTTCTTTAACCTCGAACTACTCTCAACGGCATTTATCGGATGAACTTTATAAAAACAAAGGTCGGTAAACTTGTTCTAGACCGGTCCAGACTGCTTTGTCACTGCGTAGACGACATGTCACATTTGTCTGTAGCTAGTAAATGTATGTTTGTTTGTCCCGTATGTTTGTTTATCCCGTCAAAACAACATGATAGTCCTGAAGCCATCAGTAAAACAAGTTAACTTGATACTGTTCGTCACGCGGAAAGTCACCTAGTATTAGGCTGTGTTCTGCTGGTGACGCCTTACTTTCACTTATAACTTGGTTGTTTATTTGCAGGGTGGAGGAACCTTGGTGTTGAATGTTTGAATATAAACGAAGCTGTTTCCAGTAGTTAAATCCCTACTGCTCCTATTTTTTATATTTCCTCCTCCGCCATGTGGCTTGCTTTTTTCTTCGTTGTTATGTAGTAGTTAAACATCAGTGAGAACCACCGATGTATTGCTGTCTATGATGATGTTGTTGGTTGAGACCAGGGTCAGAACATCCTTTACGTGGATATCAGTCATCCAAATTCCTAACGTACCCATTATTCGCTTCATTTTTCAAATGAGTTGTTCGCACATGTAGGTACTGTGAAATGTCGGCGCGATTTTCTCTCTCATGAAGGGTATATTTTTATAAACCCCATCTTCAAAGTGAGCTTTTATACGGAATTCCAGTACTGTCAAGTATTCTGCTAAATATTTTGATTTTACTGGACCACTACCTTGCATCTCAGTGTGTTACTAATACACATTTCATGATGCACTGCGCACTCCAACCCCAAATGTAGCGTCAAGCAACGTAAACCCGGTAGCATGTGCACAGCTATCGACAAAGCATGAGGACAACTCAATTTCCAGCTCACATGCTATCAATGCCACTACGTTTACGCGTGTCGGTTTGATATTCTGGACTTTAGGGAAATGACAACCTGGCATTATCACAGTCTTAGTATTATTTCAAAGACGATTGTGTACCCACGCGTGTTTTACGTAGGCCGACTTTATCACTGAAGCTATGGCTTTAAGCTGTTTGGTCGTAGTGTTGATTCCAACATAGGTTCTATACTTAAAAGCTACTTAGGATAGCAAACTTCTAAGACAACTTTTTTAAGAGATGCGGTTGTCCCTTTTCAGTCCTCTAGAATAGATCAGATTCCCCGCTTTTAACCAGTACGTCCTCTATTTCTTTCGGATTTGAAGAGTTCGCCCACGATGGGCACGTTGTACTTTCGTGACTTCGTTCTGTGGTTGTGATATCTTCCACGTTTTTGAAGTAGGACTTGCTTCTTTCCAACCATACTGGATACCGCAGTTACGCTTGCTGCTTTTGATAACTTCAACTTCCTGTTTCTAATAGGCTTGATCAATGCCTCCGTGTAAGGGCTTCCACTGTAGTCGTTTTTCTCGTCGGTATTTGTCCAAACGACTTTTGGTCAATGTCATAAACCGTATCCACTTACATATACAGCCACTTGAGCTGTGTATTTAATAAGTATATTCTCAAGTCATATGGCAGTTAATCAGATGACTGAAAACAAATCCGACACTAGACATACTTTTGTAGAACCAACACGGACCTGTAGATATGACGTTTCATTCCCGGACCACGAGCTTTAGATGTAAAGAAAACCCTGTTCACTACATCGTCATGACCCATATGTTGTTCATTTATGTTAAAACTGAGGCGAATTTCCGGCGATTTCGGATATATCGAACCTCCTTTCCGGCGCCGTAGCGCATGAGTCGTCACTACGCTGTCCGATATAATGAGACTCTTAAAGTGCGTTGGACATCTTGGATAATAAAACATCATCCGGAAAGTAGTTATCACGCGGTAATCGCTGCTTCTCAACAAGTACAGGGAATAGCTTACGGAAACGAAATCCCTTCGAGGGTGTTCTCTTTTGTATAAAGTCTTCCGCAAAACTTGGTTGTCATTGGTGTATTATCAGTGTAAGTGGTCGGAAGTCCGTCCAGATCGGAGTCTGACGTTTTCATTTATTTAGGTTCATTGTTCACTCTGTGGTCGCATGTTCTTTGCAGCGTGTGTTCGCCCCAGTAACTAACGTCCAACAAAGCCGTAAGTAATCTCGTGAAATTTCTCATATGTTTGATCACTATTCCAAAAGGGATATCTTACTAATTTAACCTTCCACTCCCCCGTCACTTGGTTTTCAAACAAAACACGCTGTAAAGGGAGTTATTTTGACTTGTCAAGCTTTTCATCTACCTTGGTGTTGGTTGAGTTTTCACTTTCCAATCGGGTAAAAACCTAGCCCTCTCCTACTTATTAAGTGGAATTTGAACTACATAATTTCAGGCTAATTTTTTCAATCGGGAAGTAATTTTTCGAAGTTCATTTACTTTTCTTCCGCAAAACTCGAAGGAACTATACTTCGTACTGATTTCCCATTGTGAGCAGTGTTTTTCATGCCATCTACTCCTTATTGATGTGCACAAAAGTTGTTCGATCTAGTAGTTTGTGTTGATGAGGATAAATTTCAGTCGATTTTACTACAGTCTGTGGTGGTGTAACTTTGAATAGACCTCTGAACCGCTTCATTAAATCATCTTCTGCTTGCAGGCCATAGCCGATAGCTCTTGGTTGTGTGCGGATAACTCACGAAGTATTTGGTTCATCGCGTTTGAGCAAATAACTTTTATCCTGGTGGGCGTAGTGGAACGTCCGAAGTTGCCAATACTAGACGGAATTGATGATGGTATCCGCTGTTATGTTTAGATCATAGTCGATTATAGTCGCTATTGCTATGCAATACGGGAGGTGACTTTTTTTAAAAAAAGCATTTAAGTCGCTTGAATTGTTCAGTGTTTTTTATCGGTTTATCTTCACACCAAAACTTCGAGTTTCAAACCTGTGTGACATCTGTTCGTCGTCAAATGAATCTCTGATGAAATAAGCTGTCCGATTTCTGCGTAGCAAGGGGTCGTGCAATTCCTTCACCGAAGTAGGACTATTGACTAAAACATCCTGGCGTCATGATAGAGCATTCACTGTATAATTGTAGAGTCCCGAATAGTAAACTATGATGGGGAACTGGTACTGTCCTTAATTACTTCCTTTTTTACAGGCATCCTTTCCTATAGCAATATTTCATCTGCGATCGTGCTTGTTTGATATTTTATTCACGCTTATTTGATTCACTGTTCAGTGAAAAGAGCGACGGGGTTATAAATTCGGCCTAATTTGGTTTTTCACCTTAAGTATGGATCTTACAGGATAACAAAGTGGCAAGCATAACTTGTTTTCTGTGTTTGACCATCATGCTAACTACAGTGCAGTAATTAAAAGAACGATAAACAAGAGTTTGCAGACTGCGTGTTTTCTAACAGTTGCGTATTCACTGTTTCAACTTGTTAGCCTGGTTGATTGTAAACTAGGGGATGTTATGACCGCACAACCTTCTTCTGAGCACAGATATCGTGGTTCAGCTATCTAATACTAACTTTAGTCACCTTTTAGACAAGACTTCAGATTCGATGTACGGTGCTCGACACGAGCCAACAAATGAGTGCACACAAAAGCGGGTTGCGTCACATAGAAGTTTGACTTTGAGTTGTGACATGACGATAAGGATTGAACGAAAGCTGTTGCATAGTTGGGCTGCAAGATATCTTGTTCCGACTGACTGTTGAGCTTTCTTGTGATAATTTTTCTTTAGGATCTTCCTTAAGAAGACTAATAAATGTGCATTTCTCAATCACAGAGAGTAACCTGGGCTCCAACCTTCCGATTAAAACGCATTAGGTGGCAAGGTCATCTTTTGTAGCAATTAAGTCTCAGCATGTAGTGTCAGTGGTACAACTCTTTAACGCCCTTCGGGTCAGACTCACATGGGATTTCGTCTCTTATTTAACATAACTAAACTGTCAGAATGAATAAACTGACTACTCAGTATGTTTCTTGCACACTTTCGGTTGAATTGCCCGATCATCGCTTATTGTGACCGTGCCTAGCAGGTGTATTTGGCCGCTGTTGTCTGACTGCTTGACGAATTTAAGGCTGTTATGGGCCAAGTTAAGAGTTGATATAATTGTTCATGTTGGAATCCGTATTGTTGACGCAAAAAATGTCGTCGGGATAGGACCTATGAAATCTAAATTATTCGATAACCACATTCAGCTGATCAATCTCTAGGTTGCTCATGAAAACGTCAGCTGAGTGAGGACCCAGGGACCAGCTGATTGTCACTGTATCTCTTTGTGAACATATTTCACTCTTAAGCAGATATTGAACGTTGTTAGTGCACAGCTTCAGTTGTACTCTCAGTTCATCCTTTGGGATGACTGCGTGTTGTTACATTCGAAATAATCGCATGGACAATCAGTAGTCTCTGGCACCAGCAAATAACGTAGTAACATCTGGTGTGAACATTCTTTGGTTATTACGGTTTGAGTCTTGAGTTGAGTCGTTGAATTGAAGTGTCTCCCGCATCTTATGGAGTTCAGACGACTATCATTAAACTGCTTTGTGTGCCCTTCGTCGAAAAGTGGATCGTACATACACTGTCTGATATAAACGCGGGGTCTCTCTAATAAACACGTTCACATCGAAGCATCATCATCACAACAGCCATGAGCCTGACCAAAGGATACTGTGTCTCGGGCCGCCGCTCACCTCAACAATGACATGGAATATCCTAGAAGAAAACGTTACTAAGAAGGTTGAGAATTAATAAAAGAGGACTAAGCGGAAGAACTAGAAATGGTATGGATACAGGTACGCCATTGACCGCGACACTTCACCATTTCGGATAGCGTCTCTAACCAACGGTTTGA
>LUCH01002902.1:25639-47083 GCA_013368495.1 Paragonimus heterotremus
GGACCGGAGTCCTAGTCAGCATAGCCCGCCGGATCAAAACAGTACACAAGCCCGACCACCTCGTCAAGGTAGCAGTATAGGCCGGGAAAGCTTGGCGACCCTGGCAGGACAAAGCACATCAAATTTTCCATCGTAACATTTTGTCTTTTGACGAGCAGTTTCTGCCACTCACTGTATCGTAGCTCCGTTGACACCGATAAGACCTCTCATTGGATGGTTCATGTTGTGACTAGAGTGGGCTTGCAGTATTGGTTTTTGTTAGCAGTGCAACCGAGCCGATTCGAAACTGTTCAGATGTAAGATGTGTTGCTCGAAGTGGCAAAGGTGACCGTCAGACTATTTGTTTTATCTTCAGTTTAGTTTATTCTGGCCGATTGTCACATATTCAGTCCATCGTAGTAAGTGTCTATTTGTCTTATAGCGTTGAGGTGCGACATGGACACGGCACACATTCGGATCTGACGAATTCTTTCGTGCAGGGCTGGTATCGACTCTTGGAAAAAGCTGAATCGGGAAGGCGTTGGAGTTGTTAGAATTGGTTCCGTTCTAACGGACTATAGTAGGCGTCAATCCTCTCTTTCTATGGCAGTTCTTCCGCGCTTTATTCCTTCCTTACGTCCCACTTCTCCGGTATTTAGAAAGTACACTGTCCATACCTTGTGAAAATTAGTAATCCAACATCTCGATTTGCCTGCCCGAAATCTGTATGACATGACACACTTTTGTGGACGCCCATTAAAGCGATGACTACTAGCTCAACTCATCCAATCGATCACAAAAACACACGTCTACTGTAATACAGTTTGACGTACGTCAGTGATTTGTCAAAAAAAGTGTGGAAAGTGATGCAATACACGTCTCGTGTTGCAAAGTGGCAACTTGTGACCCACATAAGCTGGGATCGAAAACACAATCATGTAAGTTGCCCACAACTGAGGGGTATTTTTTTAATCGGACGTTCGAATAGAGGTTGAAGGTAATTTGGCACGTGAGATGTCTTGTCTCCGACTCAGTTGTTCGCGGTAATCCTCGGCAAGAATGAGCAGGAATTTCACTGTTGGGTTCTTGACGAACAATGTGTTGGGTGGAAAATCGAAGTGGCGAACTGCCGTTGTGTTTCATGTAGACACTGTAGTTTCAACCCCATGATTTACAATGAGACGATGGACATCACAGCTTTTCCTTGTTGAAGGTGTGCTCAAGGGAGGAGTTTGAGGAAGAGATTTCATCAACATGTACTGTGGTTGGTCAGGGTTACTCTAATATTGATCAGAGCACGTTATGACATACTCTGTTCTTTATCTTAAAGCCATTCAAATATTCGGTATTGCAATGCTCTGGTTTTCATGCTAGAACCATAACAGTAACTTTTCGTCTGATTTTTCTGTGTGGTATGATGTGCGCTTGCAGTCGACAGCTGAACCGCGACTGCTTAACTAACTTACCATTATCTTATTTGCCCGTAATCAACTTTGAGACAAATTACGTTGCTCGTACTGTCGTGCTCATTCTCATGGAAACTTGGTCCAACGCCAAACAGTGCAGATTGAAAAACCTTGTGTGCAAATCATTGGGCACTGTCGGCATCGTTTGTTCCAGTGTGTCCGGGTTGGAGGCAATCACGGTAATTCGACCCTATGCTGTAGATTTTGCACATTTGTTAGCTGTCACATATAAAAGTGATTGACCTATAATCTTTGACAAGTTAAGGATGATTCCTGACGTGATAGTGTGTCACTATCTATTTGTTTGTTTTAACATAACGTACCTTCTCAAGCGTAGCATGTATTGATTCAGTTTGAAATAGTTATGTAAAATAATGCAGAGGTCACTTGTTTCGGTTATCTCAGAAAGCCGCTTATGGGTTTCTGGGACCCATAAAATTACGAAGTACACTTCATGTAGCGAAGACTTAACCTTAGGAGGGAGAAGTAAGTTGGGAGCAAGTTGTATATGTTTGGATCCAGCTTTAGTAGTGCCGCTTGTAATTTCGCTCCCCTAAACGTTGACTGTTTGCACTGCGATGACATTGTTGTTCATCGTTATGTTGTAATTTTCATTTGTATCTAAAGCTCGTTTTGGGTTCAGGTTCTGGCAAACAGGTTTATTTCTAATAATGACAATAATTTGCTTTTAATGGTTTGGCTCGGCTCCATTCCATACATTTATCTTAGCGTTACAGTGTGACCGGCAGAAGTGAAACTCGATAAATGTTTGGTCATTTCACTTAATCCATCATCAGTTTTCACGAATCACTGTACCGCATAGTAAATCTTCTAAGCTATTTCCCTCTGCGAGGGTTTGTGTGGAATCACCTTTGATTGCTAATTTTGTAATAAGATTGGAGAGATTGATGCACAATTAGTAGTTGTGGTCGAAGACAGGATTGGGCGGCGGAGTTTTTTTTAAAGTGATATTCTCCTTATTGGATGCATTGATCGATTGTCCCCCTGCTCGCGATTCCAGCCTTGTTATCTTGGATGGTCCTTGGTGTATGTGACCTGAATGCCTTTCCAGGATGTACGCGTTACGAACGGCGTTGTCAGGATTCTTGGTTTGCTAGTCGATGCTCGAACATTGTTTTTTTTCACGAACAAATTTAGCTTTTGTAGAGTACGGAAACTTTGTCCTCTTTATTTTCTCCACTGTGGGCTCCAAGGTCATATCTCGTTCGTTTCTTATGTTTGGCGATCCGGTAATTGGTATTGATACCTGAGTGGCGAAATATTCAGTGAAGAACTCGTACGTATTTAGGCAGTATAATTGTATTCATCTTATCCGGTTGCAGTAATTTTACGATCGGTGGCAATTTTGTAAATGTTCCATGCCATGCATTCCTCTTCTTTGTGATATCTGGAGAAGGATGCTTACTGTTGCTGGGTGCGATTGGTTGCCAGGATAAATCTGCGTGACCCAATGAACAGCTATAGTTTGATCGGATAGACGTGATTCTGTCAACCATATTATTTAGATTTACAAACGAAAAACACAACTTTGTTGATAAATGTATAAGAGTACTGACGTAGAACCACTTCTCATGTTCGTTTCAACACTACGAGCCGTTCCTTTCTAGTTAAAATGCGCCTGCACCCTTATCTGTTTTTAATATTCACTCCAACAGTACTCGTTTATCTTTGTTTTAACTCTCTAGATCGACGTGCGAAAAATAGCTCGTGGAATTCTTTTTCAGCCTTGTTTGTGTCGTATGAACCTAATCCTGGTTACGTTTTTTCGGACTGTTTTTGACAACTCAGATTCTATTTTTCGAGGCTCGAAAGAAAAAGGATTTGTACCTTTGGCTAAGCTGCGTCCCGAATGGCCCTTCGGCTAAATTTCTCGTCGAAAATATTCACACCACAGCGGAACTCAAACTGACCGGGAATTGCTTGAAAGCAAG
The DNA here is from genome assembly GCA_013368495.1 of Paragonimus heterotremus. Classification (NCBI taxonomy): domain Eukaryota; kingdom Metazoa; phylum Platyhelminthes; class Trematoda; order Plagiorchiida; family Troglotrematidae; genus Paragonimus; species Paragonimus heterotremus. The sequence continues at coordinate 29,037 of LUCH01002902.1, forward strand.
CCGCCCGGTATTGGCATTCGACGCTGTATTTGACGACCCTGCTCAACCACATTTACGCTTACTACGCGAATTGTTCGTACAAACGTTGGGCACGCCTAACCAACATCCACGTTCTCAGGCATATTTGGATAAAGTGTTTACTTTTGGCTATCTCAACGATCGTATATGGTTCCGCACATACCAGATAGCCGAAGAAAGTGGGGCCTTAGTAGAAGTTGGTGAGTCCGACTTTCTAACTATCTGGTCGCATATTGTCAGACTCAATCAATGATTGAATGGTGTACGTTTTATAGTGGTGTGTGTTTGTGTGGCATCGTGTGCTGATTTGATCCAAAGGGTATGTGTACTCTTAGTCTGAAAAAAAGTGAAAATTGGTATTGACGAATAGTTAATTGTTTGTTACTTCCGTTTTTAAATATTTGGAGATTTTTGGGAAACATACGGGGAATTCCATAGTTTCGATTTTCTAGGAAAGTATGGAGAATAAAAGACAACTTGGCAGTCGCATCTGATACGGATGACCTAATGTGCATTAGGAAGGGAGTACACCTAACCAGTTCGAACACACCTTCCATGCTGATATCAGTAAAAAGAAGACAGCGACAAACAAGATTTCTGTTGTGAAATTAAGTTTGAAGTTATTTGCACATCTCTTACACGACTTTGTTCCGGATGCTACCAAAAAGCGAGATATTTTTGAGGTTCCTTACCATAGACGTTCACTCTAGAGTGGGGCAAATTTACGACTTATAAATCTCAGGTAACTGAGGTGGCAAAAATTTGCATGCTCTAAAAAGATCAATTTTCAGTAATACCCGAATAGGCAACAGTTTGATATTGCTAGCCACTAACGTACATAGTTGGAATATGTGCTACAGAAGTCCAGAGAGCGAGAAGGACTGAAGAGAACCGAGTTCGAGGAACCTGTAACACTCGGAATTTTGGGTTTATAATTACCCTGGTGATCATATTTGAATTCGAACCGCCGGTAGGTAATGAAGAAAATACATCGGACTATTCGTAGTAGGCAGTTGTACATGGTACGAGAACTCGAACTTACGGACACATCATTATTGAAGATGTCGGGGTTTGTCGTTGATTGGCCTCAGTAGCATGTGCATTGCCACAAGCTGTAATATGGCTGTTCCAATAAAGAACATAGAACTTGATGGAAAGCAGAGGATATAGCAATGAAGCTGTTTGTCCATTCATGATACGTTGGATTGGTTCGTTGCTAGATTGTGTATTGTGTCGGCGTTTGGATAAGCAGTTAATCGAATGGGTTTCCGCCACAGAACCTCATTCTGAAATTGATTTCACGTTACTATTCACAGTTATGTTGATTGATGCACGAATTGACGACATTTGTTGAGGTTCAGTACGCAGCTTTGGATGAGTGGTAGAGCAGCAGAGTTTTGCATCAGGAGGGTTAAAAAATGTCATCTGTAAACAGTACAAGAAAAATGTGCGTTGCGTCCACTTTTTTACTGCGATAAGACGGCATCCTCTATGCGAAGTGGGGCAGATATGCTCGGTCTGAGCAAATTTAGATCACCTTCGTCCATAAGTAGCCTCGCTAGAATTGGGATGACGTCTGGAACGATGGTTACCTGGACCCAAAGAGTTATTTCGTTTGAGGACGGCGAAAACACGATATAATTTCGACTTTACGAGTACCGTTGGAACGAACGATTAGCAGACCAAGCACATTATGATAAGTATTAATTCGGAGGCGCACTTTTGTAACAAAAATGATATGAGCTTGAGAGTTTGTTGGTATTCGGTGTCCGTATGGCTCGGTGAGCATTACGATAGGTAAAATTGTGCTAGTGAACCATCGTAATTGATCTGGAGCAGAACTGGAGGCTTATAGGCACGACTGAATACTTCTACCTTATCTTTTAGATGAGAAACGCTATCGATGTCATTTTTCAAAATAGGAGCAGTAAGGCTAGCGGCAGTTGAGGTTGTAAGGTACGGCTTCTTCAGAATGTAGGAGGGGAATTATTTCTGTATTTGCATTACTGATACCTTTCGACATGTTTGACCCTTTCTCCTGTTTATTAGTGTCAAACATGTATGGATATTTTGGCACAAAGTAGTTACCCTGTCTTGGAAAGATACTGTCAAACGCAGAGCACTACTATTGCTCACCAATCGATTTTACTCACAGTATATTGTGTTGTACTCAAAACCACAATATAATTTTCATTTGCATGGCACGTAATAGTAACGGGATTAATTCATTACCCTCCTATTTATTACTGAATTGAATTGCTGCAGTTCACGGCTACTGTTTGAGTCACTGGGTCCAAGCGAAGTGTCCTTCAAGGCAACTGATCCGTTGGCCTTGTAGGTTAAGTTTTTGGGCCAGAATCTTCAAAATGTATCAGTGATGCTCTTCCGTTCTAGTTTATATTTTTATTCACTCTCATATTTCTGACCTTCCATTGGACTTTCGGATGATGGCCTATTTGCATATTCTTTTCTAAACCAAGCTAACCGGAAGCCATTAGCGTGCGTTCTCCGACAAGTAGGTAAACGGGCCACTTTGTGCTGTATCTCCGCGACTAGAGTTTACGATTCTCGCACGGTCATCAGCTTTAGGTCACTGCTTAGTTACTTGTCCACCGTGGCTCCTTTCCATGGAGCCTTTTTTTAGTCATGTTTGATCTAGGGTCTCACGGAATTCCAAGGTAGATTAATCGTGATTGGTTGGCTACTGTATTTCTAGCTTCTCAGTCAACACTTGGCGCAGATCAGAATAACGTTGTTTGCTGATTATGTATATATGCACTCCAACAAACCGGAGTTCGGATGTGGACGATTGTGCCCTCTGTAACCTTCTGCAGCTGGCTAGTCACCCAGGTTTGTTTGTGTTTGTTCTCTCTGTATGTGGTCTTGCTTCAGAAGAGGCGGAATTAACTGATGCCTTTTGTCTCATTGTAATTAGCAAGTCATCATTGATGTCCATTAAAGCTATGTTTGCCTTCAACCAACTCCTTCATTACGCATGCGAAGAGGCATTGTGCTGAATACAGGCTACTTTAAACCGTTACATTGGACACAACTCACAGTTACGTCATGGTTGTAGATTGTGTGACCTTGAGCCAGGGAAGCTATTTCTGTGAAGGGTCAAGAATTTTGATAATGAACAAAATACAGTCATTGGCGGCATACGGCACCACACGTTTGTTACTCAGATGCACAATATAATCTTCATCTTCTCACTGTGCAGTAAGTCGTTATGTGTCGCGATCTCTCTAGATCACCGTTTTGTATCTGTGTAAAATATGTGGATTCACCAACACGAAATTATGATTTGGACATCATAGTGAACCTATGAAACACCATCCTGGTGACTAACTTGTTATGCTCACAAAAGTGGATTGAAAAATGCGTTGTTGCGAAAACGGTGCAATTTTGATAACAAAACATCAGAGTTGTTGATATATAGTATGCAAGGCAAGTTGAGTTTACTTTGGGAAGAACCGAAATTTCTGTACAGTAACTTCTACGAACTTCAATTCAGATGGTTGCTTCCCGAAATGTTGTTTCGACTGTTCCGCTTTACGAGTATCATTAGTTCATTCCTATCGTAATTATGAAGGTGTTTATCTCAAACATCATATTTTGTGCTTTTACTTATTTCTGTAAACACGGAAGTTGAAAAATAAAAATTTATCAATGCAAAAGCGACTAGCCTCACTTTTAACCCACACATTGCATGTGAAACGCTCTTTGCCGCCACGAAGTTTCACTTCTAAATTAGATTATTCCCAGGCTTACCATACTCATTGTAGGCATTCGGCATCGAACACTTGATCATTTCACTCATTCCGAGTTACTTGCAATGTTCTCAACATTGCATTTACATGAGCGACGATGACAATCATTATGTTAACTGAACGCCTCCGTCTGGGGATTTGGACAGACATCCGATTATCGTCGAAAGGGGCTATATACACTATTCGCATTCACTGCATACTATTCCATAGCTTGGAAACGAAGCCTGTTTGCTAAGAAGCCGTAACTACACCTACGTTATCTGACCACCTCTTTCAAGTAGCGAGCATTAACTAGAGTGATCACGTGAGAACGAAACCGTTTGTAGACGCGTCTTTCCGGTTACACGTTCATTAAATTAAATACTTTTTCTTAGTGTGGATGACTAGGTTACATATTCTGTGTGTATCCAAAGTTTTCATTCGATTGGGTTTCCATCTTTGAGACCGTCGGTGTCTTGACAAACACAGGAGGTCGTCAGTAAACTCATCACGGGGAACCGATATCTTGACAATTGTGACTTAACGTTTCAAATATGCCCAGTACGATAATGAGAATAAAGACAGGCGAACGTATGTTTTAGATAATTCGTTTTCAGGCTGGTACAATTATGTTAGGAGTTAATAGAGTTAGATCGAGATATCGATCAGACTTATTACAGAGAAACTAAGTCACTGGTCAGTCAATTGGCGATGGCTTGATTGGTCGGTTACCTTACGCTTGTGCATTGGTTTGACCGCACAGGTTGGCCACCGATCCAATGGATTTGTTGCCTTGATGGGTGCACCTCCTTAACAAACCGTTTTTGATGACATAATACCGGGTCAAACAGCCTGATTCCAATAGCCTCGGCAGTACATAGTGTTCCGATTCAGACAGCTTTTGATGGATTGTCTGGCATGCGATATTGTATTTTTTCCTCGAATAGGTAGTTACCGCCTGCTGTGTTCCGACCTCATGATCACGCGTGTAATTAATTGGAAATCTTATTCCGTACTGTTGACCACTTGCGCTGACACTCGATTTATCATTGGCTCTTCCAATGAACAGTGTTTTATACTGTATGATCGTACATGTGTCTGTAGCAACTTGTGGTTAAATTTTGCCTCTTGGTGATCTTTTGTGTATCTTAGACAATCGACCTTAGTGGTCACAAAATAGGCTGGTGTAAAAGATAACTTTCGTTTCTCATTGTGGTTCAGTACTATTCAGCAATTTGACTCTTCAACTTTTTTCACTAAAGTTGTGCACTTTCATGTGCTTTCTTAATACGAAAAGGTCCTCGGTTCTCGCTGAATCTCATTCGGATATTTGCCGGCAGTTTCTGTGGAGCTGTGTTGTACTCCAATCCCAAATATATATCCCCTAATTGGGTAAGTTGATGTGTACACTACATCGCATTCAAATTACCATAAGGCTTTTCGTCTTGTAGTCACTTTTGATTTTTTTAAATACTATGGTGCCAGTCATTTCGGATCCAGGCAATCCATTGGGCTTCTGTTCTATTTGCATTTTGCATGTGTTGCTCAACCGTTTGTCTTCTTCAACCGAATCTGGCCACGGCCGTGAGAGGTAACGTTGAATGCGACAATCGTGGGCATATCTGCATATCCGAAAGTGCTGGTAGCAGCTGCTTACTCCTCTTGATTTAGCCTAATAATATATATATATTTGAACGTGGGGTATGTGTTATGTATGATGCAGTGTTTGCCTTTTAAATTTGTTGACACTGTACGCTCGTTTTTGTTGTTTGTGTTCAGTCTGGCATTGTTTCCATTGTATTGTGTTTCGGGGCCGTTTCGTTCCCTTCAGTTTCAGCTTGTTGATCGCCAACTTCAGACACGCTCAAGCGCCCAACCTAATTTGGCATACACTGAATACACACACATTGTTTAATGAGGTTGATTTCTGTGTGTTCAGTGCATACACGCATGACAGTCTCCGATGTTTTCATCAACACGTCCTAATTATGTTGTGTGACTGGCCACTTTGTGAACACGGACAAAAAAGGGTAGGATAACTGTGTTAGTCCTTGAATAAAACAATGAGAAAACACTGTGTGATGTTCTCCGGAGTAGTAATTGATTTTTAACGGAAAGCCTACATCTGCCAGACTCGGGATTTAGATGATTCTTCGATATGAAGTGTAATGTCCCTGCGTAAGTGACACGCATGTTTGCATACTGTGATTCATGCATTACATTTGGGTCAGCGTATCAGAAGTAAACCTTCATTGGAATCCATATATGGTTGTCATAAGTATCCTAGACACCTCTCATATGTGAATAGAATATTTTGAGGGAACCTTGAATAGATGCTATGCAAATTTCTGAGATATCACATTTTGAGAGATCCGTTTACTTGAGTAATCTGTGTGATGATGGATGTATGAATCCTGTGTTGTTAAACACAATAGGACATTACGATATTTTGGATGAAGGGCTGTTTCAGGAACAGAAGAAGGCAGAGTTGCACTGAACGATTTATTGAGAATCGTATTTATCCTTCTTCAATGTAACTGTGGCTTCCATTCTGTGCTGGTCACAACTAGCCACGTCTGCAACGAACGTTGCATCATTTTGGATATAAGGATGCCCGGTTCAGGAAATCAGTTGGCTTTTAGGATATGGGGTTTTGAGATCACTGAGAGTTTCTTGTTCCCCAATTTACGTGCTATTAATTCGGCTACACTGTTGTGTTGTTTGCATCTGTCAGAATGGAAATAGGTCATTACTGAAGAATGTAAGACAAACTTTCGTGGCTGGTACCATACTGGCATTTCAATTCCTCCGGGAATTTTGGACGACCACATGTGCGACGGATTTCCTTGAGTAACACGTCGGCTCTAATTTGCATCGGTGTGGTGAAGAGGTGAGGAGCAATCCTGAATGGGTTCCGTAGTCAGCTGTGTAACTTGGCCGTCGTTGGAAAATGCCGCAAACAGATATCGCGTTTATCGTACAGTTGAACATTCAACCTATAACCTTGAATGTTGTTGTGGAAGAAGCAGGTACTATAGTGGTTCCGTTTGCTTCCAAGAGTCGGTCGTCAAGAGCAGTTATTCATCATTTTCTGTCCGTTTTTATGTGGATGCATTGGGTCTCCGTGTGGTTCATTGTCAAATCGCTTTCAAGCAAACGATCCTGTAGACGTTCCAGTCTGATTGTCAGTATTTCCCCCGAGGGAGCTGTTAGTATGATATCCGAATATGCCAGATAGTTTAGTTAACCGCCCAGGATATTTAGGGCAAAGTCAAAAGAGAATGAGAGAGGTTCATCCAAGACTGTTATGAACAATTAGGAGTGGAACACAGTGTCTCCTTGACAGACACCTCTTTTCGGGAGAAACCCACAGCTTCCAAAAGAAGATTTGCCTGTCTTATAAACTGAACGTTTGTGGTTGCTCAAAATATTAGACGAACCGTGAACAGTGGCTGCTCTTATCACTCATGGGATAAGTGGTTAATAGCCTTAGATATGCCACTATTTGCCAGCGAACAATCGCGCTGTGTTGTATGAGAATGACGAAGCAAGCGATGAGGAATAGCTGTCGAATGTTCTATCTCGCCGTAGGAAACCTAATCATTGTCGCGCAGAGGGTCATAAAGGGGTCCAGCCACTAAATAGGATGGGGACCTTATGACCACCGAACAAATACACTGCAGTCGGATGGTCTAACGAGGATGAGGATCTTAGGTGCAAATGTTATGCGAACAGTGTTCAGCTATGGAGAAAATTGTTCAGTAATCAGTAGTAAAAAATGGTTTAGCTAGGGAATTTACTGCGTCAGTGGGTATGAGGTTGTCGGGTCCGGAAACAGATTACCTGGGTGGCTTCAGCTTTGGAAATGGGAGCGACGGAGTTACTGTCACATAGAGGCATACTTCATATAGGACGGTTGTTACAGATCTTCGGGCCTTCAAGCACCGTACTTCGGTAGTCGGTAGATCTTCGAAACTTCTGTTCATTATCATCAAAGGTATTTCCCTATCGGTCGTCAAGTACCATCGATGTTGCATCTCTCTCCGCTTGTAAAGTTTTCGTATATGTCCAAATTGGACTTGACAGAGGTGGCGGCTGTCGTTGGTCTTCATGATGTGGTACCGTCACCTTTATGGTCCCAATGTGGCAAGCACTTATTTTCAGAACATTTGGTTGGTGGTTTATTTCAAGATGGGGATAAATAAGTCGTTATTCGAGAATGTTGTCAAAGACGCGAACAGTGGTTGAAATAGGTCCGTCACAGTGCATCCCTAGAGTTGATCTAGTGAACATAACTTGATCAAATTCGTTGTCTAACGGATCTAGCCCACGACGTGCTGACCAATCGTTGATGTCCAGAATCAGTCGTTGGGGTTTCTAAGTTCGTACGTAAAAGCCGTCGTAATCGGTAGAACCATAGGAGGAACGATGGCCGTCACTGTTTCAGCAAGTGATGGGAGAGGTACTATGTTATCCGATGCCCAGAAAGTAGTATTCATAAGTTTGTGAGTGACGCCGGTGAACTTTTCGGGGCTACAGGAAGAAGGAGATTTGCTTACATGTTGATCATACGTGGACATTTAACTAATTTCAAACGGGTAAAAATACCACAGAACGGAAGTCATAGCTTAGGGAACTAAACGGATGGACATGAATACTGAAAATCAAGATTATGGAAATGCCGACTACCAGGGTAACCACAGCGTCAACACAAATTTGTTTTTGAGCACACAGGGAGGACTGTGACGTTTGCTAGCCAAAGCCTCAACAAACTAGGATATGCGTTTCCGATTGCTCCGAGAAATCGTACAGATTGCTTCAGAAACCTTGACTCTGTTCCTCTTTTATTATGTGCCTTACGGCCGATGCTGGATGCCGTCCGTCGGCGTCTATACAGACGCCCGGCGTTTCTAACTGAGTTTGCGGCCACTTTGGAACATGCTTCTTGATCCGAACAGGTAGTTGTAGGCTTGTCCTCCTTGTGTAGGTATACGAATATGTGTGTAAACAGTGGAAGGTGACAAACGTAGATTATTCGTTCTTATCCGAGAAGGCTAGTGGTGTTCTGGTTGGTACTATACATCGTTTTGCGGCGTCATATGTCTTGGACACTGGTTGTTAGGCGCTTCCTTAGCATTGTTCATCGGCTGCCCTCTAGAAATGGGAGTCCTTTTCGGACCGTCGTTACTTTTATTGGTAAGATATTGGCATTGTTATACTTTCTAACTAATTGAAAGGGGTACTAGATGACCTGCCGAGTATCCGTCAGTAAGCTTAATTCCGGTTGTGGGTTGTCTTCCGCACAAATCCTTCGTACTCACCGGAAAAGCGTCTTGATCAGACTTCTCTTTCACCGCACCGTCCTGTTTAACCGGACAAGCGTTTTGACCTGACGACCTTTTCATTAATCGGACTTGCAACGTTATCGATGGTGTGAACAAAGCGATGATTTCGGAACAAACGTATCCGTTTCCCAAACCCATCAGATGCGCCTATACTTGCACATCTATCGTACAATGAGGGTACGTGACACAACTTGTCAACCTCAGTCAGGCTGATGTGAATGAAGTTTGGCTGCTTCTAACCGGCTGATTGTTGTAGTGCAATCACATGACGTCATGTTTGCTCTATTCGATCTTGTACGCAGCCAATTCATGAACAAGGGTTGTTATAATATAGCCTTGTTAGTTTCGACTAACCAGACGGACATTGCCACCTTGGTGACTGGTCCGTTAACGTTAACATTCTTAGTATCACCGATGAGGGCGTCTTGACATAAATGTAGTGCTAGAGCACTCGCGGCAATCTATGAGTCAGTCGACCTGGCTTGCTTCCAATTTAGGAATGTTTAATTATATTTTTATGACCGCTAGGCTGTTTAACGCGGTGTGTAACTATCTCCTGTTTTACAAGCAAGCCTCCATTAATTATGTTTAAAATTATCAACGGCTGACCACGTGGTGGGCGAAAACCGATTATGTTGCTGCTCTTAATATCTTTCAGCCATTTTGGAGAAGTTGGAGGTTTTTAAAGTCGCAGTTCGTTATGTGGCCTATATCTTCAATGATTCTGTTGTATGGAAATCAGTACTTGTTCGTGTTTACATTGCGTACGACGATGGTTGTTTTAATACATGAAGGGGAGAATTTGAAAGCAGGCAGATGGTGTCTTATTTAGCCGTTGTTTCATTGTTATAGGTACAACAACTTTGTATACTAGTGAATAGGACACAACACACGCAGTTGTTGAACAGGTTGACCAGGTGAGCAAACGTCCGCAGGGTTGATAAAAAGCTTCGAGACAGACTATAAGTCGATCTCGCCAACTTTCGACGGCATTCGCCCTACTAGGCATGGCTATCTCGGACGGGAGGTGTATACAAGAATGGCAGTTGGAAACTTCTGAGTAGCAACATGACAACTGTGGCGAGAAAACCCAGGCTTATGGCCGTGTAGTGTAGTGAAAGCGAACAAGCGTTCGGTGTATGGAAGGGAAGTGACCACAAACCGACCTTTTGGTGTGCCATTGACGAAAACACGGAGACCATGCCTGTGTGTCAAGGTCCGATCAAGAACGTGTCAGATTTGGGTAAACGAACGAAAACAGGAGACTGTCAATATGCCTAAGTGATGTGGGCAATTGGCCGAGACGAGCCCTCATATGGGAGGTGAAGTGTCAGTGGGCAATGACAAATTGACGGAGATTACGGGACCTAGGCACCTTCATCGGAAAATCTTAGTAAGATGCATGTTGCCAGGAAAGTTTTCGCCACTAAGTCTGGAAGTGAGTCGGGTCAGCCGTTATCGCTGCCATGTACACAATGCCCAGTATGTGTGCATGAACTTCTAATCAATAGGCAGACGGGTTCATTTACGACTTTACGATGTTCGGAATATTTTTTTGATACTCACTTTTACAACTTCACGCTACCGGGTTTTGTCTCTCGGACTCTTCGGCTGGATGGAGGTTTAAACTGACGACCCTGCTGTTACGAACCGAAATCATCTTGTGCATTCAACCGTCATTCCAAGAACCGGTTTCAACCCGTTTGTTCTATGACACGGTTCGTCTTGTGTCCAGTTTCGTTTGGCTGCTATTGCAGTGGTCAGAATCCGGAATAGTATTAATGGCCTTCGACTTCTCTTTCAATTGCTTGCTTTGCTAACTTTTCAGCTTGCCGTGTATTATCAGTCAACGTATTAAGTTGCATGTGTGCTGGGTGACATCAGATCGTTTAAACCCAGACAATTTTGTTTGTTTCAAATTGAACATCACCCACAATCGATCGCAGCTGTCACATTCCCATAGAATTTCCAGTCGGCCCCTTTCGAAAAGAAGCAGTAGACTTGATTTTCGCTCCCATTAGAGCTCGTCAGTAGTGCATATCATCGCCACTGCCGGGACTTGAACTAGTGCTTTTTTTCGGAAGGGGCCTATTGGATCGTCACCTTGGTTACGCGCTCAGTCGCTCGGCTCAAACCGAGAAATCAGAAGAGACACGGCCGCACTGTTTATTAGACGAGCGAGGCGAGACGAGACGATATCGACTAAGGCCACAGAAGCTCTAGATTTATTGGACAAAACGACTACCATAGATGGGCGACAAACACAAAGCGAATCAGATAAGACAGTCATAAATGGCAGTCAGGGAATCAGAACAAATCACGTCAGAGAGGGCTTCAGAAGGCGACGCGAGCAAAACACTGTTCAGATAGCTCGCAGGCGTTCGACCGCACACCTGCAATCTGATTGGCTGAATGGGACCATACAGTCCGAGCTAGGCCGATCGATCGATGTGGCGTGATGTGTCCTGACTGTCTCGTCAGGAGATGCGCCTCCCAACAGGGCCGACTGGAAAGTCTATTGGAATGCGACAGCTGCGATCAATTGTGGGTGATGTTCAATTTTGAAATGAAATCCCGAACTACTCATCAGTAATCTAAAATATCGCCTAGCAGGTTTAATGAAATCTGAGATTTCCACCTGTCTAGGAAGTCCTAATCGCGGGGTTATCCATTGGGGTTAACAGACAGTAACTGTGTCTCCATTTCGAGATGATCGGGCAACCTGATCATTACTCACAAGCGAAAGTGGTTGAGCGTTCACATATGGTGATTCGGTCTTGCCTAACGTGAGGTCAATGACGCAGTGGTAAACGCGGTCGCCTCATGACCTACGTGTCTGTGGTTCAAGTTCCGGCAGTGGCGATGATGTGCACTCATGAGTAATTTTGTTTCTGTGACAGATTTGTAACCCCTTCAAGTTACTGCCACTGGTAATTCGTCGCTCGCCTTAGCCACACATGAGACCAAGAACTTCTGAAATCACACACGAACCAGGATGTACAGATAATAAATGATCCACCGCTTATTACCATCGGAATTCAGTCAAGTTAGTATGGTCGTACATGCATCAAACGACTTGTTTCACACAAGCTTGCATCGTACCCACACTGCGCGACGTAGGTATTTCTTCTGAAGCAATCTGCTTCCTTTTTTCTCGGGCTTCGAGCTGTATGATGTGAGTTTTGGTTGCTTTTTCAATTTTGCTTTCTAATCATGTATAGTGAGTACTAGTTTGTATTCCTATGCCGAAATTCTCCTCATCCTCTGTTTTCAGTATACATTTTTCCAATACAGATCCTACCATCAGGCCAACCAGCATTGACCGACTGGATTACAGAGACCCCCACTAACGCTCCTCCCAGTCTCATTCTTACGAGTATACAGTGGATACAGAACGTGTAAGTGGAATCACAGGTGATGCAGCGCAAGCCACTCTTGGTTATGCTTGTGTGGTGGCGTTTTTCGGGTGGAGTCACGATATCAAGCTAGTTCGGAAACACATATCACCAACTGTGTTTGAACCGCATTGCAGATGCCTGACTACTTGTCCTCCCTGCAGTCTTCCGTTACAATTACTTAAAATGAAGCTCTGCTTGTCGACTTAGATGATTCGATTCCACTTGACGTTGCTCTTCATAGCTCACTTCGTTGTTACCTTCCAACCGGAGGGATTACCCATTCGATACACCTGGAGCTTGCTCGGCTCACACAGGTTCTTCAGATCGATCGTTTGCCCTCGTTATTAGTGTACGAATCTAGGTGAAGTTTCGGCCCCTCCCCCTATGTCCTATTTAGTCCTGTTCTGGGCCCCATGCCTGTTACTCGTCATTAACATACTGACCTTAAAATTTTCATTTCGGAACTTTGTTCCACCATTGTGTGATATATGTTGTCTAAAACGTTGTGTACTGATCTTTTTACTGTCTGTTTCGTTTCTCCCTCCCACAGGTTCGCCATAATTTATTGCTAGGTAAAAGTGACAAATATGCGGCCCGAACACAGGCGAAGATCTTGTCAGAAGAACGAAGAAAAAGTCGAAAGCACACATACGCTGTAGATGAATTGGATGACATCTTTGAATGACATAGAAACTTGCTTGGTAAATCTTTCGCATGTACAGCAATTCCATGTCTTTTCTAACATGTTATTCGTGCTGTCCATGCGTCGCTGTTGTTCTGCCTTAATTTGTGGAGTGGTGGGCTTACGCAGATCCGTTTGGCATCCAATTGAGCTGGTTGATGTCTGTTAGTAGGGAGTGGAGACAGTCTTCTTTAGCCTCGCGTCAGGATATTTCGGAGAATTTTGATGTAATCCTTGATGGCCGGAGTCTGGTGGTCAGGTGCACGACCCCGTTCCCTTACACCGCATGGCGTTATTGTAGGTAAGATTTTTCGGTGTGACTGGACACTCGGGTGATGGAGTCATGGTGGGAATTACTGGCTTGTTCTCGAATTTCCCCCAAATAAAGATTTGGGATGACGCTCCCTAGGATGGGACGAATAGTTGGTATGGGTACACGAGTCGGAAGATTGTGGAGGAAATGAGCACAGAGAGATAGACAAATGGTCTACTTGTATATGTTCGCTAGTTTGTTGCAAGAAAACCACGTGGTTGAATATCGCGAAATTTCGTTGATAATCTGGGATAGCAGTAAATTTTCTCGGATATTTTGCCGATTAACCGGACCCAATATAATATCAGAGGAAAGTGTCTTGTGAATGGATTTTTCTGTTAATCTACGTTTTATTGACAGGTTTAAAACACTGAACATGAAAATAATGTAGGTTGGGTAAACACATTGTTCAAATTCAATAGAACGGTCAAGCGTAGCGCACCCGTATATTGAAGGCCTTGTGGTGTGAGTCTCGTCACGTTTTTATGAAGGTGAAACGGATGTTGTTGATCAGGTTTGAGTGGTTTATCACGTTGTGATGAGAATTCTTCTTTACCGACCTCGAGTTGCAGTTCAAGGGCGTCAGTAGTGTTCAGACTTAACATTTGCTTGCAGAAGTGTGACAGCGGCATAATATATATTTTTCAACTTATTTGGGAGAAAAACGTTCAGATGTGCGGTACAAAGCAACAAATGGATATATAATCAGAAAAACATGAAATCTGTCGACGAAAGAAGACGTGATCAATGGGAAAATATTCACGGTTTACAACGTTTGATTTACATATGAGGAAAGAAGATAGTTCGCCTGTTCCGCAGGTTCAATCCAAAAGATGAGATGTTACATTAATTTACCTTTTACAAGGTTAAATAAAGACGATGTTTCGATTATTTCAGGGTCACGCCGGGAAATACATGCAGATGCATTTTCGAAAGATTCCGCCGTTATTTGACGTAACTTCAGTCGGAAGAATGCTGAACTAATTCGGTTTAAGTGAAGGAAGCTCTAAAATTTGACGAAGAATTGAACGGACTTCAACGCGGGACCTCATTGACTGCTCGAAGACGTAAAGAAGTTGAAAATCTCGCTAATTTTCCGGCCAGTTTAGAGTCTTCAGCCCCCGTTCATCGCAAAAAATTTTGTTACATAATGGGTGTTCGTGAGAATGAGAAAAATAGCGCAATGTCGTGTGTTAGATAGTAAAATACGAAGTACTCACATGTAATTTGAAGATTAATGTAGATGTTATACTTCTGTGGCTTATTAGACCTAATAATATGCGGTTAAGGCTACACTGTGCAATTTGACGTATCCTTGCAGCCAATTTGGGGTTTACCAATTCGAAGGTGCGAGCGTTTTGAATATAGACAGAATACCTCAACGCAATGTTGAGGTACGCCTAAAAGCCTTCAGGGGACGGATCGCGAGCGACCGGACCAGCCATCACCCAACTAAATCGGAGGAAAAGTGGCAGGCAATAACTCTTCCGACAGGAAGCGTCAGTCATACAAACTGGGAAGAAGTGCACACGACGTGTGAGGAGAAACCGGAGGGTAGTTGTAGACCGGAATTCCGATTCATAAACGCACGCGTAGTTGGCAACCAACCGCTCGGACATTAGTGAACGCTTTCTCGTCACAAGGTGTGGAGCTAACATACATACATACTATGTCTTTCCTAGCTCATTCGACGTGCAATCTTCCGGTCCAAGATTTTTTGTCATACACTTAAACCAGCCGCAGGTCTTTGTGAGATGTCTGATGAATCTAAAAACAAACTTCGATAGTTTTTGATCGTAAAACAGGTCGATGTGAGGGAGTATAAGTCGAGTTGCTAGTGTGACGAACGTGCGAGATCCTCTAGCGCAACCGCTAAAGGCGGCTGTCTACAGATTCCTTGAGAATTCAGACAAATGTTGGAATGAATCTACACAGTGATGAAGCCGAAACTTGTCGATGTTCGCTTTTGTTGTCGTATGGGTGGCGTTTCGGTTGACAACAGATGGACACCACAGAGTATGGAAAAGGACATTGGAAGTAATTTGTGAGTAGTTAGCTCATATGTTGTTTATGCACAGCGCATAGTTAATCATACGTATAAATACGCGTTTTTACTGGTTCTTCAGATTACCTCAGCTTAGGGAACAAGCCCCGGCCGAGTGGTGCCAGCGACAGGGACCTGATTGTCTTAGGAAATGTGGCTAGCTAAAGCTAAGATCACGCCGTTGGAGCTATGTCGGCGTAACGGCTTCGATGTTAGTGGTTTGCTGTGAGTTTGTACTCGAAATGTCTCGTAATTGTATACGCTGGTGCTAGTCTGGAGTTCGTGGACCACTGTTATGCTAGAACAGTTTTGTGTAATCAAAGTACAGTGAAAAAGTCCGGATGTTCCTGACGGGTTCCGGCGTCTAGCTGAAGTAGTTAGAGTCGACATCGACCAAGCGAGGCCGCCGGCTCTCCAGAAGATGGTGCTTCTGGTCATGCCACGTCGCCCTGGATAACGTTGTTGAAAGCCCTACCGGAACTTAACAGCTTTTGGGTACAACGTATACTGATTGGTTAGTTCTGGAGGGAAATGTCCACAGGAGTCCAATAAAAGACAGGCCAACACCTGGCCCACTCTTGGCCAACTTGGCCGAGTCGGCCACGTGTTTACTGGGCAGCTTTAATTTCGTCTCTCCTCCGATTACCTTGAAAGTGTTGGCCGGGGCGGTTGTTTAATTGTTTTCTGAAAACTTCTCAACGATCAGGCAAGTGAACCGACCGAACCCCGAATCGCAATGGAAGATAGGGTGCAAGAAGTGGCGATTTGGAAGATGAAGAAGACGGAGGGTAAACTAAAAATCGTATGCCACAAATGCAAAGGCGCTGACCGACAGCAGAAAATTTGAGTAGAACATTGCAGTGATGTAGTTGATTTTTGTTTAGTACGAGGAATCCGGTACGATCAAAAAAGCAACATTGTCGTGGGCCTAGAAGGAGGATGGCGCCAGGGTTGTTTATTCGGAAAACCGATACACGACAGCGAACATACCCACGCGTCTGCGTACAACATTTGTTCCAGAACGTCACTGTTGCCAATACCCAGTTCCCTTATGTACTGTGAACCATTACATTCCAAGTTGCTCTCCAATATCTATGTGTGTTTTCCTTGCAATTACTTCAACGTTCAACTTCGCGCTCCTGTCTCACTACTGACCGGTAATCGTATGTGTAGAACAGTGTCATTATTCGTCCTCATTACATAATTCATGCTGGTGTGTAATTCATTGGGATTTGGGGACAGTGTTTAATTGACAAAGGGGCCCGATTTTGTTCATGGCACTAAGACGAGTTAATTATGTTATCCCTTTTGCGGTGGAAACTTGAGAAGCAGACGGAATAATGTTCAAGGTTAGTGGCTTCGCAGAGTATAATGTTTAATTCAGTGGTCATGTAACCAAATAGCATTCCGTCATTTCTCTCTACGCACGCCAAACCCTACTGGAGGCAGATCTGTAAGATTGTGCTGAAATCGGATTTAATGTGTAGCACGATCAGATTCAGCGATGTGTAGAAATGACTTCCATCGAGAAAAAAGATGCAAACCAGATTATGAGCGGGTTAAAACGAACACTAAAAGAGATCCTAGCTTGCAGAAGTCGGCAATCGGGTTTAATGTTGCACAAGCTCGGATAAATCCCTCATAGAGATCATTATTATTAGGGCTGTTGTGATCGCTTGGAATATGACAGCCACACTGATCCTAAGCGGTTTTGACCGGTCTGTCCCGAAAGAATTCCAGTGCACCGGCAGCACGAAAATGAATGGCAGGTTAAAAATAATAATATCGTGGAGAGAGACGACTCATTCAGTGTCTCTACCTTGCTGACGAAGTAGCCAAATAGGAAATTTTACCCGATTACATTCACCAAAGCATTGGCTATATCGCTTCGTCGGAAGGTCAGGGTATTCAGTCGTGGACCTATCGCGATGCTAGTTCCTAGGTCCGTATGTCCAAGGTTTTCCCAGCGTTGTGGTAACGCGGATGGAAAGTCACAGTGAGAAGGCGGTGAATCTACAAACAAACTTTATTTTTCATTTACTCACCGTTCACAAGCGAAAGTAAACGCAACGATTAAGGGCGTTAGCTAGCGGAGATCGACATAAATGGGGACAGGGATGTGGGGCGTGCGGTACGAAACGACACGTCTGTCCGAAGTGAACCAGTTTGCTGCGTAAACGTGACTTTTCCTTCACAGTACAATCCTCGTTGTTCGCATTTATCACAACCATAGTATGCACAGTGCCCACTTGCCTGCTTGACGTACGAGCGAGCCGGTGTATCACAAATTACCGCTTTTAGATTGACCGTAACCGGAACATTGTCAATTAATATGCCACTGATTAGCACATCACGCAATTCTTGCATTAGCTCAGAAAGATACACGTTAACGTCTTCCGGCTTGCTGCTCCCTCCGTACACACCAACCTCAAACGGTTCAGTTATGATCGGTTCATTTAGGCGACAGAAAATAGGTCATATTGTGGGCTTCCATGCAT
>LUCH01002902.1:55945-75702 GCA_013368495.1 Paragonimus heterotremus
GCGACTTCCGTGCACTCAACAGCACCACAACCGCCGACTATTACCCAATCCCCCATATTCATTACTTTTCTCTTCCTCTCGATACCAAAACCGTCTTTTCCAAAATTGACATAGTGCGCGCTGATCATCATATTTCCGTGGCCCCTGAGGGTATTCCAAAAGCGGCAATCACAAACCCGTTTGGTCTTTTTGAGTTTCTCAAAATGCCATTTGCTTTACGTAACGCTGTCTAAACACAGAAATGAAGCAGGTAAATTTGCTCAACCCCAGATCTAGCTTCGACGCAACAGTAATAACAACCCAACTAGGCAAAACATGTAATTTATCCATCGAGCGCAATTGTAGAAGTTCTATTCAGCAGTGTAATAAAACAGCAGTAATTAAAAATGGGTTTACTGACAATCACCATATCCTCCGCAGTTCAAATGAATGTCTGGGCAGTAGTGGTGACGTTGCTTCTTTTTCACATGTTCAGGAATTCTTGCCTGCGCAGGGTGGATTGCAGATACTCTTCCAGCAACTGACCGCATTTTTGAAACAGACTCAGAAACGAAACTTTCAGTCTCAGAAGATTTAACAGACAATATAAGAGAGAGCTTCATAATCTTCATACACCTATGGCCGATAATGGACGGACCAGAATTAATAACAAAAGATGGAAAAGAATAAGTAGCGGACTGCACATCTTTGAGTGAAAGTTCATATACCCCAAGAATAGGTAAAGCTTGTCCAGTAATACCCTTAACAGACATGTTGGCAGA
Organism: Paragonimus heterotremus; assembly: GCA_013368495.1. NCBI lineage: Eukaryota > Metazoa > Platyhelminthes > Trematoda > Plagiorchiida > Troglotrematidae > Paragonimus > Paragonimus heterotremus. Next base: position 56,707 of record LUCH01002902.1, read on the forward strand.
TTTCAAGATAACAGTAGGTTCCAGCCGCTTTACGCAGGCGACAGAAATAAATTGACAATGATAATATATATTTCTCAACGCATTTGTGAGAAGCACGCTCGGGGGTGCGCGATCATGACGGATATTTACATGTGGTACAAAGCAACACATGGATATATAACAAGACAAACATGAAACCTGGTGACAACTGAAAACGTAATTAGAAGGAAAATAGTCACAGTTCACAATGCTCGATTTACACAAGAAAAAGCACAGTTCTTCTGTTCCACAGTTTAATCCAAAAATGAGATGTTAAGCTAATTTATCTTCTACAAGGTTAAGTAAAGACGACGTTTCAAATATTTCAAGGTCATCTTGGGGAATACGTGCAAATATATCTTCGACGGGTTTCGCCGTTATTCGACGAAACTTCGAGCGGAAAAGTGTTGAAACAATTCAGTTTGGACGGGGAAGGACGGGAAATTCCAAAATCCAGCGAAGAATTGAGCAGACTTCAGCGCTGGACCGCGGTGACCTCTGGAAAGCGTTGAAAAGTTGAAATTCTCACTAATCGCTCGGTCAATATGAAGTTATCGGTTCCCATTCATCGGGAAAATTTTTTTTGCATTCTGAATGCCCGTGGGAATGAAAAAAAACGCAATTTCAATACTATCTGTGTCAACGATAAAGGAATGTTGGGAACCACCGTTAACAGTATACAACTGTGTTATATGGTGCGTAGAATCAATACAATTGGTAATAATCACAGTGAGAATAATGGATTGAAAGTCAGAATCCAAGTTATCATCGTCATGTCTGAAATGTGTAAATGTGGACTCTGAACTATGACAAACGGTTTGAATGTGCCCGACTTTACCACACCTGTGGCACTTAGCGTTACGAAATCGACAAGTCAATCGAGAGTGCTTGCTACCACATGACTAACAGTAATCCCACCGTCGGGTAGTATTTGAATGAGATGCCGGGTGATCATCATCAATTGCATTCCCAGTATTAACTTTTTCATACAGCCGCTTATGCTGATCTTCTGATCATCTCATGTTGTTGTTGTATAAAACCATCGGTTCATCATTTATGGCAGCTTCGACATCCTGATACTGCCCGCGTAGTGCTTTATCTGATTGGAAGGGGGAATTTGGAAGCAGTAAAAGCTTCTGTTGTACATCACGCAAATTTATTCCAGCAATCAAACGGCCACGGAGTTGAATCTGTAAATGGTCTTCGTAGTTACACCGAGCAGCTTGAGTTTGAATTTCGAGAACAAACTGTCCGATATCCTGATTTTCTTTTCTAACGAGTGCATGAAATTTAGCTCGTTCAGCTGCTTTAAAGTTTACAGGTTGAACATGTGAAAGCAGGAGTTTCTTCCAGGATTTGTAAAGAAGAGAAATCTGTGCGTCAGGAAATGCCAAGTTTTTCACCGAGCCGTACGCATTCTTGTCAATTACGGCGAGGAAGTTAGCGGTTTTCTTTTCCGCTTTCATCTCTGCTTGTGAGACGCCACATTTCGAAGCGTTCGAAATAGTCCTCGATCCCTCTCGACAGATTATGAATTTTGAGAATTTCAAGTGGACAGGAATTCATCGTAGAAATTTGCAGGAGTCCGCGACGCCAATTGTGATGGTTCCAGGAATGCAGAAATGAAGTAGTTAAATTAGCTCAACCCCGACGCAATAGTAATAACAACTCAACTAGGTAAAACATGTAATGTATCCATCGAGCGCAATTGTACAAGTTCTATTCAGCAGTGTAACAAAACAGCAGTAATTAAAAATGGGTTTACTGACAATCACCACATAAACTCAACCTGATCAACATGTCTTCGTTGGCAGAAAGGTCCTTCAAGTCAAGAATATTAACCATGCGATTTCCGTTTGAGGAAAGAACAATTCCATTAGCAGGACGAAAATCGTTATTTTTGAAGAACGTAACATCAGCTGTTTTTGCACAGTCAAGACTTGTACGCAGAGAACAAGATTTGAAAAGGATCACGGGTCTCTTTCCAGTTACCGAATGTGATGCATTTCTGCACTGCACGAGAAAATTATCGATTTATCGATCAAGTTGCTTAAATGAGTTTAATGTTAGAGAAGCAGTGGCAGACAGCAGTGTGCGTACAAAATTTTCTGCAAGTCCATTGAATTGTGGATGTCTCGGAGCAGTAAACTAATGCCGACACCCAAGTCCTTTAATCCATTCCTCTAAAGCCTTGGCAGTGAAGTGAGTACCACTGTCGGTGACCGAGGCAGCAGGTACACCCTCGCGACAGAATAGTGCTCTCAACACATGCTGTGTAAAGTCTGCACTCAGTGATGAATTGAATAAGATTTCAGGCCATCTAGAATAAGCATCAATAATCACTGGACAGGTCCAAAGTAATCAGCACGAACTCTCTGAAATGTTTCAAACGTAACGGGCCACGGAAGCCATCATGATTGTTTTGCATGAATCTTGTGTACACATTCAGTACAATTCTTGGCAGTATATTCAATATCTGATTCTAATTCTGGCCACCAGAAAGATAAGCGTGCAAACGACTTCATCTTATCAACTCCCGAATGTCTGGAATACAAGTCCGCAAGGATGTCAGATCTCAAAGTCGGTGGAATTACAACACAGTCATCAAAACACAGTAATCCATCTGCAGTAATGGACAAACTTTCACAGTGACAATAAAATGCGGAAAATCTACGTCGCTCCAGTTGAGTCCTGCCACGTCTTAAGGTAGAAATAATAGGACCATGGAATTTACGAGTACCGCACACAAGTGCATCTCTTTTGACTAGCAATGGTTGAACCAATAAACAGTCAGCATTGTCAGAGTTTGAGTCAGGTGACGGGAATCTGGATAGGTAACCAACATGGGGAGTAGCTTTTGCACTACGATGAATGATTGTTTAACTGTAGGAAGTGAGGGCAATGCTCCAGCTTTGAGCCATAGCAGTACATGACTTTGCCAACGATTTGCTGGGATGATACAGAAAGTTTAAAGCTTCATGGTGTGTTGAAATAGTGAGTGAGAGTCCAAAAAGGTACTTAAAAAGTCTTTCAACAACCCGACATACTTCAAGGGCTTCACGTTAGGTCTGAGAATACCCAAGTTTGACTTCAGACAAACGACGCGAGATGCATATAACAGGTCTACCACACTGTTCAAGAACTGCACCTTTTCAAGTGGGAAAAGCATCCGTAATTAAAGTCGAGTGATCCTTGGCAGAAATCGGTTTTAAAATGGCAGTAATCTGGAGATGTTGAAGCAAAGTACGGAGCGTTTTTTCATGGTTAGCAGACCAAGAAAAACAGTTGATGGATAGCATGTCGAACAAATAAGCGGCATATTGGACGAAATTCGGAATGAAACGGGAGCAATATTGGAGTGCACCCAGAACAGAATTGAGTTCATGAAGGTTAGTGGGTGACGGTGCATTCACTAATGGGGCTAAACGTTGCAAATCTGGTTTGAAACCATTACAATCAACAAAGTAACCAAGGCATGAGAAAGAAAAAAACGGCGAAATTACGCTTCTTTGGGCCAGCAGCTAAATTGAAGTCAGAAAATCGTTTCAGCGGAGAAAGAAGGTTATAATTGTGGGTGGATTTATCGAGAACATAAACCATAACGTCATTTTGATAGATTTCGATGCCATCTTATTCTTCAGTAATTGCATTCATGACATCCTGAAATACAGCTGGCGAAAGGTTTAAACCGAGTGGTAGAAAATTGTATCCATACAGTCCGAATGGTGTAGTGATCACAGTCAAATTACCTGATACTTTGAGTGGTATTGGCAAACAAGCGTCCTTCAAATAAGTTTTTGTAAAGATCTTAGATACCCACAAACGATAGAGTATGTCTTCGGGTTCTCCTGTTGTGCAGGTGCGTTGTAGTAGACATGTATTCAACGTTAACCTGTAATCACCACAAATTCTCGGTGTAATTCCCTCAGCTTTTAGTGGTTCCACTATTGGAGTTGCTCACTTTGGCAAGTAAACAGGCATTATTACTCCTTTATCACACATGGATCACAATTATTTGTGCACAGGTTCTCGCAAACCAAATAGAATGATTCGTCTCTCAAGAAAGACTGGATCCCCCGAAGCCTCAAGCTTTACATTCGGAATTTGCATTCCCCTTTGGTCTCAGAATGGTCCAGTATAAGTTGTCTAATATCAACGTCGTTCACTGATGTCAGTGGAAAAATGTCAGAATGTAGCAGTCGTAAAACATTGAGTCCAAGAACAGAAGGACCTGAGCTTGAGGCTAAAATTGACAGTCAATAGAACTAGAACCAGGCAACTTCACCGATACGGTGCAGCGTCCTACAAGAAGCAATGAATAACCAGTGATACCACGAATGTAAACTTGTGTGGGTTGCAGAACTGCATCAGGGTAAAATACGACTAGGTCTGAATGTGAAATTGCTGACTCGACACTACCGGTATCAACAATAAAGTTGTGACTTTTGCTAGAAGCAGACACTAACGTTTTAAATACATTAGAATAGATTAATAAAGAGTATAAATTTTATCAGTCAATGGTTGAACGTCCGAATGAAATATGTCGTTATGTAACATGGACGTCTAGACTTACATACCGATTGAATATCACTCACTTTGCCACAGCCGAAGCAATTTGCATGTCTTAGTGGACAAGAATACCTGGAATTAATGCGTCCACAAGATGCACATTTCCCAAATTGTTGTTGAACTGGATTCGCATTATTTCTTATAGAAAATTGAACGGATGGTCTTGGCACACGGAGATCAATACGTGGTTTGAATGTATTATCCTGTTTCGGCTTTTTTTCCTTTAGAATAAATGCTGAGAACATCAGTGGTCTTCGTAACTCGTTTTACATCCTCATACTGTTCACATACTTTACAAATGGTCTGGAATCTGTGATCGTCACGTAAGAGAAGCTTCTGCTGTAGCTCTGGCAAGCTAATACTAGCAATCAACCGATCACGTTGCTGATCCTCTAAGTGGATACCATATTTACACCTGGCTGCTTGCGTTTGCAACTGTACGACGAAGTCGCGAATTGATTGAGATCCAGACCGGATTGTCACATTGAACTGGGCGCTTTCAGCTGCCACAAAATTCACCGCTTTGGATTGTTGGAGGAGTATTTTGTTTAACGCAAGATAGAAACAATTGATTGGTGACTCCGGAAAGCTAAGTTTTTGACAAGGGCACAATCTTCCATGCCGATGAAATGCAGAAAGAAAACAACTGTCTTCTTTTCTAACTCATATTTTGCGAGGCACCAAGTGTCAAACCTCTCTAAGTAATCCTCCACTTCTCGAACATTTAAATTAGTGGATAATCGAGCCATTTCAGTAATCCTTGTAAATAGTACGAAAGCGCGATGCTAATTGTTGTAATTTTAATTGAACCACGTAGGATAACGATCGAACGTATAAGAATTTCAAAACATAATAAGACACAACAACACAGAACGTATACTGTAGAATCGTACGTATCACCAAATCGTACAGGATATTGGAATAGTGAAACCATTGCATAACAGAATGATATAAAGCATGTCAGTCATTTTCATCACACAGGGTTTATTCGAAAACGCGCTGTGTTGCTGGTTTTACTCAAGTCAAACAAAAATGTTCAATGTGATCTGATGCAGCAGTTCTGCAGCGTTAGCAGAATAAAGCAAATAATGGTGAAAACTCCACACATGTTTGTTGTTGAGTGGACGACGATTTGGTTGATTTTAAGTTGAACATCACTGAAACTGACCGCAGCTGTCGCATTTCTATGAACTTTTCAGTCGGCCCCTTTCAAGAAAAAGCAGTAGACTCGGCTTTTGCTTTCGTTAGAGCTTGCCAGTAGTGCATATCCCTGCGACAACCGGGACTAGAACTCAGACTGGAAAGTTTATGTAATCACAAAAGCTGCGATCAATTGTGGGTGGCGTTCAACGTGAAATCAACCAAATCTCCGAATACTTATGGGTAATCCAAAATAACGCCTAGCAGGTTTAATGAGATCGGAGACTTCGACTTGTCTAAAAAGTCCTAATAGCGGGATTCTTGGTTGGAGTTAACGGACGGTAACTGTCTCTCATCGAGAGGATTGGGCAGCCTGATCATTACTCACAGGCGAAGGTGGTCGAGCATTCACTTATGATAAATCGGTCGTGCATAACGTGAGGTCAATGGGGCTCGCAAGAAGGTCTATGGGAAAGCGAAAGCTGCGACTAATTGTGGGTTATTTTTCAGGTTGAAATATTACTATGTTGGAAAGTAGCTGCCTGCGTTGAATGACTGAAGATAGTCATGAGTTCTATGGAGAGTCGGTAACCACGCTGTCTGTCTTTGTTTATTTCCTCCTCTTTGATCCTTTGGGCATTATATCCGGAATCTTCCTGCTCATGATTGTGAACCGGCATAGGAACGACCGACACAACCACTTGAATTAGGCACCCAAAAAATCACTTCCCTCACGACCGTTAGCCCCGAAGTATTACCGAAGATTTTCATCGTATGCTTATAGAAGCCTGGTCCCGCGTAGTTTTTCCATCCTTACTCATCACTTCCGGACCTCCGCCTATGTGCACCTTGGCTTCATTTGCGTCTCATTTTTACACTGTCACCCGATTGTTTTATTTGGGCGTGTTCATATGAACCGCTGTTCTAGAAACTAATAAACTTTGCGGATTAACCATCGAGGTTCTTCGTTATTTTGTTTCATGTAGCCTTTCGATAACTGCTTATTTCTTTGCACCTTACTAATGAGAAATTTATAATTACGACCGTCTTCACCCTTATATTTGAGTCGGTTGCTCAGAGGGCTCAGAATTCATAAATGTCCGGCGCATTACTGGCGTGACTATTCTACAGCCAGCCTGTAGATAGACGTTACGAGCTTATAAGCGTCGCTCGCAGTACCATTAGACGTCCGGGATCAACAGCAATTCCTTACATTAAGCGAACAAATGGTATCTTTCCCCTCGTAATTGGCATATTTGACCATTCACTGCTGTAAACATTTCTGCCTTGATTTTTAAAATGAATAACGTCGCGGTATGTTTAAACAGCAATTATAGCTAACACAAATATTGGTTTTGCAGGCTGCCCTAAAGAAAAGACGGTCGTTATGACGCAGATCCTTCTTTTTTAATTTAACAAAAGTACCTTCAGTTAATCAACTGTAAGTGAACATTTTGGTGAAGAAACTGGAATGTATTGAAAAAGCATTCAAAGTACTAGGTTGATGACGGAAGCATTTTTCGTAATTTTCTTAGAAACAACCACATATCTGTTAGTCCACTGTCTCGAGCTGTGTGAATGCATTAATTGCAATCTTTGAAGTAGAGCACATGATCCCATTAACCGAGAACGTTGAACTTTCCGGCGTTTTCGAGATGTTGACGGAATTGAAATTTACGACCGTATAATGTTGACATTGCACTTGATAATAATGCTCACATTCCATGAGTGAACATGTATGACAACGTTTCCAGTTCCCTTGCTTACACAGAATACATAGTTCTTCCATTTCACCAGATTTCGGGTAGATATTCGTCGACAAAATATTGTTCCTAGAAATAGTTGCGAATGACTATTGTTTGACTGTTTCCTAACTTGGCGCATACGAGGCGATGTGACAAGGAGAAATGTTTCGGTCTATAACCGGGGCGCTGCAGAAGTCAGTTCCGTTTATTTCACTGCACTCTTGCTAAGTCGATCGAGATCGTGTGCGTTCATACGAAACGGTGTATGAAAGCAAATCAACCAAAGATGCCTCTTGATCACTAGAAGGTATATTTTTGGCAGTCTTTCCGCGAAATATTTCAAAAATTCTGTGCAAGGGAGTGTACTCCTTGTAAAGAACACAACCGTACATTACGGACTGACCTTGATCCATGCCGTTTATGAATGAAGACTGATATGACGTTGACCGTCGAAAGCATCCCAAACTGTTTACCGGCTTACTAGTGCTTGTCAGTTCTCCTTGTGACGTCCACATCCATCATATGATGTGAACCTCTGGAAAGCTCAGTTTACGCCTATCCGAGATCCTGTACAAACGCTTCGAATCAACCTGTTTTAGGGGGTGTTCGAGATCCAAATAACAGGGGTTATACAGCAAATCCACTTAACGTTACCGGTTTCAGCCTGCGTCTTATGTTTTCAATGTCAGTGGTTATAACGAGCATACCGTATCATTGGCTAGGTACTGCTTGATATCAGCAGTTGTACAGCTTTCAAACGGACCTCTGAAGCGGCCACTTCACCGGCAATCACCCATCGAGCTGGGGGACGGCACCCGTACAGCTGGCAAGTAGAGGGGTAGCTGTGCTCCAGTTCAAAAGAGTTCACAACCAATCAGTTATTCTATTGAACAGCATCAAACGATGATTTGTAACAGTTGTCGCAAGAACTAAATCATAGAGACCAGCAAAGATTAGCCAGCCAGACAAGTCACACAATTCTGTATACATTCCCATGTTTTTTATAGTTAGTACATCGGTAATAACTTCAAGCGGTTTGCAAAGAATCATGCTACCTTAGTCTACTATACTTCAAAACTTTCCTCTCTTTTGGCTAGATCCGCTAAGGTTAATAAGACCAACATATTCAATGTATGTTTGCAGAAACTTCTGGAAGTCTGTTAAGGAATGGGGTTGATGGTGTTCAAAATTCACCTTGGGGGATGTAATATCGGTCATGAAGACAATAAACAAGCATATTTTATCAAGGATCGCTATTTTTAATGTTAGTATATATACGTATATACATTTTCGGCCATTTTCATGTTGAAAGACAGCAATTTAATGATATCCGAGTGACAGGAATAGCAACAGTTCTAAGGATTTCTGAAAACAACGCAGGTTACGGTGAGTTTTAATTATCAGCCGATCAAAACAGGAAGATATAAGACTAACGGAATTTGGCCATTTTAATTATTGCAACGAATATCGCTAAAAGGAAGCGGCATAAATGACGGAGTACTTTCATGTACGACAATTCCATAAATCACCGTCTACGATGGAATTTTGTGCTCTAACACCCTTTTTCACATTCGGACGTACTCGCTGTGACCGTCGTTCTTTGCGCACTAACTCAGTTATCGTGTTCTACCTGGATTTGATTAGGTGTGACCGAGGCACAAGCATGCACGACGTATTTGGACTTGAATTGGGACGAGAAATTCACGTAATTGGTTAGAATTGTGAATCTGGAATGTTTTTCTGTGAACTGGAAGTTTCCTCTTTTGATGTTTCTTTTGCCGATTGATTTACACAGTTAGTATTTTGTACCGTTGTTGATTTTGTATATGGTGCGCAATTATGTCTGTTGCTCCACAGTGTGATTGACTGCGCTGACCTAAGTATGTTTCTGACAGATGCGCCGAGAAATGTACCGTTATTAATACAGTCGCGACGAACGCTACCGCATTAAGTCTGTACACTAATCTTAACAATAAATGATTCAAAATACCGAGTTAAGGTCTTGTTGACAGCCCCTGAAATGTCGTTTTCACTCAGTGAGCACGCAAGACACTATGGTCAACTGCTTCACTGTAAAGGTTTAAGCTACAACTTTCGTGAATTGCACCAAACATTCTAACACGTTTCTGAAGTATCAGGATCAAACAGAGCTTCCATAGACGCTCAATTTCTCTGGTGATCAGGTAAATTTGCAGTAAATGTCTTTTCCCAATTGCTTTTCTAAAGGCTTGCCTTATTCTCTCGAAAGTTTGCATATTCTACGATCAGAAGACTACCGGGTGAAGTTTGTTTCCATAGTCGCTTCCCTTCTTATCACAACTTTCGACCAGTATTGATGTATAACTGAGGGTATTGGGCGTAAGAATTACTGAACGAATCTCTCTCACGGCAAGCGCTTTTTGATATTTAAACCTCAGAGGCTGTAGTTGGTGAATCGACTGATGTACCTAATTAAATTTGATGTTTGTTAGGCCACATATCCATTGTATAGGCAGCCACTCTACATTTGTTACCGAAAGTAAACGCCTTCTCGAGCGCACCTTACTCCGGGAGCGGATAGGTGACTCAACGCCTTGGCCAGCTTGGAGATTAATGTGACTGAAGGCTATTCAACTTACGTTTATCTCGTCAAGTGGAAGGCTGAGTTTGTGGAGATGGGTTAGGAGCGATCGATCAAAACTGAAAGACTTCTGTCAAGCCCGCCTGTCACATGTCCTTGTAGACTGCTTTATCATTTAGCGTACATTCTGTGGTTGCACTAGACTATTCTTGACATAGTCCATTCAGATCAACGTAGTCTTGGATCCAGTAAAAATCCCCAGCGTAGTCATGAAGTTTTGGATACTGACTTCTACAAAGGTATGGGTCTGCGGTGTTGGGACATGTTTTGCACTTGCTATCAGCGTACGCGTACAATTTTCTAATCTACAGGCGTAGCCCTGGATGTTCGCAGCAGCTTTGCCTGTTGATGGTTATGTCGCTCAGCAGGTTGAGACAGCCACAAGCTAGGAACATTGGGGCCGGGCTGTCTTTTTTGCCACTATCATGGATGCCCAGTAAAATTTAGGATGGCCCCTCTGTTCAGTTCGTGAGCAAGTAATGGGTCCCTGGCCAACAGATGAAACTTCTACCAGACCATACACACGTGAGTTGCATTCCTGCGTTTTGCGCGTCTGACCATTTGACAAGCCACGTCTCTTATTTTAATTCGAACCGCATAACAAGATTGGTCCTACTTTTGAATGGAGACCAAAACGAACAATGCAGTGGCGGACAAAACTGCGACTGACAGATCTGCTAAAAACAGGATGGGTGGGTTGACCAACATGTCCATGGAGGTGAGTTCATTCAAACGAAGGTGAGTGGTCTGATGTGTTGCAGGCTGGCGTAATCAAAGCAAACGCCAATAGTCGGGGTAGTTTCCAGAAGGCGTTATTCTGCAACGCAAAAGCGTACCTAATGCTCTGAATCACGGCTCATGTCAAGCCAGACAAAATGAACTACGATTGATCCAGACAGTGCGCTTCTTGTCGTGTTTTGCAGACCGTGGGGAGTACTGAAAACGACTCCTCACGAAGTGTGGGGAATGAATAGGCTCAGGATGTTCTAACGAGTTGGCAGACGTGTTCCAGCTGATGGTGTCGAAAAACCTTAACTGTGTTCGTGCTGTTTGTTTCCGATCGCTCGCCTCTCCTTGCGAGAAAAAGGGGAATTAGATACCACGATTTATGAATAGTTCTGTGAAGTACTGCACTTACGGTTGTCTCCGATGCATTCACAACAATGCTGACCAACGTATCAGGTTACTGATAATGAAACACCACTTTCGGAATAAATCACGCTTTGCAACATCGAAGACAAGCGTGGGTCTGCGGTGTTAAATGAAATGTGAATGAGTCTTCCGGAGACGGTATAAGCTTTTGCGAAAGTAAGAACAAGTAAAGATAGTTTGCCGGTCATTTCAATACGACGAAACTAGAAAATAACATTGAAATACGAACACGTTCGGAGAACCTTCGATTGGATGCGGAGACTTGGTCAGGGTTGGATATAGTTCAATCAGAAATGGGGTGTACAAAGCAGAATACTGAGGAACATCTGGCGGAAGACTGACCACCAGGATATCACCGGCAACTGTGGATACTAAACCGAATCCCTGAGGGACCGACTTCTCTAGGCTGGGTAGTGCTCCCGTCTTCCGTGCTTCAAGTATTATCACCGCCTGGCGACCTTACGTTTGGAGATACGGAGTCTCCAGATGCCTTCGCTCACTTCTTTATCGCTTATCCACCAGGTGGTTTATTGGCTATCTACTGGCATCAGTTAACAGACAGGGAGTAGTTTCCAAGACGCTTGTGAAGCCAAAATGCGGAACAGAAATTCCAAAATATCATATGGTATTGTGACGAATGTTTCGGATTTATTTCTCAAAAATACTAGTAAACGTTAGTGGACATTGAAGAGGCTACACTGAATATTTCTCTTTCTGGGGGACTAGTAAACATATCGCAGGTAGGAGGCACGAAATGCTTGATTGGAAACGCATACTTCAGAAGTTCTGACAGAGGCAACAGTTCTTCTAAAAACCAATGAAATTTCACTGTTTGATGACTAGCTTCGAAAACCGAAGGTCTAAGACGCCGTTCAAATAAATCAGTTGAAACTGCACGGTAAGTGATCGCATAATGTTCCCACTTCTTTGGACTTCCCTATCTGCTAACGTGGTGTAACTGCTGCATCAAACCTCACTGTACACTCTTGTTTTATTTGATAAACGGTGGTGGCGCAAAACTTCTGAACAAAATCTGCCACGCAAATCCGTTAGTCCTGTTTACAAATCCGGCGAGCAACCACCAGTTGAAGCGTTATATTATTTGACTAACTCTCAGCCCCATCACGTAGTTTCATTACCCACCTCCAAAACATTTCAATTACTCCACAGTGTCTTTGGACGTCTCGTGAATATTGTTCCTCCCTGGCGAATTGAGGTCCTGGTCCCTCACTCCATTTACCATAGAGAATTTTTGTAGTTCACTTTTTCCCACCACAGCCGTTTTCTGAGCATTTTGTAGGATACATAGGTCGATGATATCATTTGGTACGAGCTAAACCTACAGTTGCCAGAAAAAGTTGATTTATCAGCCCACGAAGACCTGTTGAGTCAGAGTGGCCTGCTTCTCAGCTTTGAACCTCCCGTCCTTAAAGTGGTCTCTTCCTGTAACAGGTGATTAAGTGACTTGTTAAAAGCACTCATCTACCACTGATTCAGCTTGTCGGCAAAAGAAGAACGGCCGATTTGAACGTACATTATTTTTCTTCCAGTGTGGGCCGCCACCATTTTGGCAACTGCCCCAGGCAGAGGTCCACGGTCCTTTCTACAGGACATAAACGGAGCGCAATATAGTCACACAACACTGGGTCCATGCGCCGTACAGAAAACGAGAATATCCTTGAAAACAGTTGAAGAACTAGGGATCGGTAAACAGCTCGCAGACTTCAACGTACCAAGGTTAGTGAAAAGGAAGTGTTGTCAGGTTTGGCTACAACACTTACGTTAGGCGGAACTTGAAAACGGAACATGGAGAATTGCTACAGTTCCGGTTGCAAATGAAATCGACTGATAGTTTTCAGGGAACAGCTGGTATATGCAGACATGATTGTCGATTTTGTGGAGATGTTGAATTATTTTCTAGCAAATGCGTTGAGAAAATATATATTATTATTATTATTTTTGAGATCGCTAATCTTTGTTTGATTAGTGTCAATAGGTGGCCCGAAGTTTCATTATCTTCCTAAAATAAATTGCATTGGTCATCTTCACCATTGCATCAGCTACTATTGTCGTTCCCCTTACTACTTTTCAGTCTGAGCCTTCTAAGTTTCTGATTGCTTAACTTACACATTCTCTTTCTATGTTCTTCTGGATCAACTCGACCAGCAAACAGTCGTTTTTCTCCCACCCAACCAATTACCGATTGCACAAGTTAGCACAGTTTCGTTTTGTCAATTGTGTTGCACTGGCGCAGTTTGTTCAATTCCTAAGAATTTTTCATATTTAAGTTGAGAGAATTCATTTTCCTCCATACCTATTCCATTAGTACCGTATTAATTCCAGTTTTAACGAGCGCCTTCTCATTGACCGCTTCGTGGATAATTTACCTCCCCTGCCACTGGGTATTGGGTAAGGCATCTATTAGATCATCAAACTGCGCCTCGATCGATGCTAACTCGAATAGTTAACGAACGATTCAATAACCATGGTTTCCGATGATTCCACAATCCTCATGTTCCTTGGCGGGTTCCGCGGTGTGAAACTGTCTCATTCGCACCGAATGCCAGCGTTATTTATGTGACGAGCGCTACTAACAGTCCGCGCCGGAATGGACGGAACCAGTGACAAACGAAGTAATATGAAATGAGACCGGTTATATCGTTTGGTAACGATTCAGGTTCGCACAAATTGACGGGTAATCTCAATATTCAGCAACACCTTGCTGCACTATCCAACGGCAAATACGACATTTATTCTTCGAAGCTGCCCTTCAGTGAGTCGTCGAAACGCAAAATTTAGGCACTGAACTTATTATGATACAATTGATTCAAACTTCCATGTAGATTAAGAAAAGTGAGTGACTGACTGACTTACCTCAGTCCAAAATAAAAAAAACGAAAGATTAAGCACGACCAATAAACATAGAAGGCAGTCATGCTTGGTATTTTGGCCGCAAACGTTCCATCATCATGCCAGATGACATTCACAGTAACTGAGGGCGTACCTGCCACTTTTGACGAAGGTATCACACTTGCTCCTTGTGATCCTCTAAAGGCTAAGGTTGAGTTGCGTTGGAGGAAGCAGTATACGTATTGCATTCTGCGTTCCTGCAAAATATTGTGTTCAACGCTCTCTCAAAGACAACAACGCGGAGGCTTGGAGCTAACCCGGGAAACATACCGATATCTGTTTAAAAAGGCCGGGAACATAGACAGTCGCCGATTGATTGGGCCATAGGCAGGACGAGAAGTATAAGGGGTGAAAAATAAAAAGCCACTGTAGTGAAAAGTGGGAATCACAGTTGAGGTAACAAAACAAGACGGCTTGATCATTTTGTCCCAGTGGAAGCAAACTCGTAGGTGTTGATTAGTTTTGTGCGGAAGTGGGAATCATCAATTTCCCGATGGGTCGAACAACGTAAATGCCGTGTAATTTTGGGCTTTTGAACCAAGTTGGTGAACATAAAAGTTGTGCATGAAGAGTCCTACAGGTGGGAGAGTTCGAAGTCCATTGGGGGGAAGTTGAACTCACCTGAAATGAAGCCATCTTCAACACGCATCTGCATCGTGCAATAAAGCTGATTAAAAAGGGTGAGGATCCAAGTTGGACGAAGGGGGAAGTTGGTCGACTACGCCTGCTAGAGTCTGGGTGGTCGCATCGGGACGGATGGAGAATATTTGAAACGTCGTCTTGACCTAGCAGTGTGATAGGTAAATCGGAGTAACACCTCATTTTTTAACTGAATTTGTGGAACAGGCGAACTATCTTCTTTCCTGGTGTGTACATCAAACGTTGTAAACTGTGAATATTTTTCCTCGGATTACGTCTTCTTTTTCTGACGGATTTGATGCTTGCCTTGTTACATGTCCAGCTATCGCTTTGTACCGCACGTAATTATCCGTCATGATCGCACATATCCGAGTGTGTTTTCTGGCAAATGCGTTGAGAAATATATCATTATTTTTGTCACACAGAACCAGAAGCCGGCAGATGGGTAGGGTGCAGTAGAGCGTAACATGGTAATTATGCTAATAATGCTTATTTATGAGCGCATTTGTGAGAGACACGCTTGGATGTGCGCGGTGACTTTGGTTAACTACAGGCGGTACGAGGCAACGGATACCTACATAATAAAACAAATGGGGAAAATGCCAGCACAGCTAGCTTAACCAAAAAGGATAGTACTGCAATTTGCAAAAGTTTGACTCCTCCACCGAGAAAGAAAATAGTTTGTTTGTTTCACAGATTCAGTCAAAAAGATGGTGGGTTATATTAACTCCCTTGTACAGTGTTATTTAAAAGTCGACTATTCAAATATTTCAGGCTCACGCCGAGAAATTCGAAAGCAATATACTTAGCTCATTTTCCCAATTCAATGTCAACTATTGACCTTTACAAATGTCCAAAACAAATGGATTTTTGTGATTCACAGACTTCGATGACGTCGCTTGGTCTGGTACAATTATAGTGAGCACATCGATGACTAATGGAGTGTCGCCTGCGTCTGAGTCCAGGACAGAAAATTTTGGAAGTGTCAGTAAGGTGTGGTGGGACAATGGGGATATGGGAGGTGCACTGGGCAGGGGAAGTTTGGACGATGTGTGACGCAGTAAAAATGTTAAGGTTGAAATGCATTGGTCATACCCACATGCATGTTGTCAGCGAAAGGATCACGGGCTGCATTTAGGTGAACATTCATAATATGGGGGCTGTTCATATTAGAAGGAGAGTTGAACATGGGGTAGGCAACTCTGGTGATAATAACGGAGTTTTGGTTGAGTCTCGCTTTAAAAGACGTGTCACGCAAGAGATTGCTATTGTTGTAAAGACGCTTAGGACTAGGGGTTGATTATAGATACATCGTTTTTGTCACTGGGTGTGAGTTTGGGTTTACATGCTTATTTTTCCAGTTTTCTAGATGCTGGTTAGCTAATTACAATACGTTGTAAGTAGTATAGGTAAAACCAAACATCTAAATAGTATCAGAAGGATATACCATGAAAGTAATGTAAATAACCGACAAGTATAACAGGTGCACTTACAGCAAGGATTCGGACTAAATACAGAGATACAATCCGGGAGTGTGTTAGTGGAGTGTTAGGTGGAATCCTATAGATGTCAACGTAGGGATCTATAGGATGGAAACACTGTAATCCACGGAGCACTGTAGCCTTGTTTTGTTCACCGGCGCGCGAGAGACCCAAACAAGTTGTGTGCACAGGTGTGTACGGTCTCGTTGTCGTGTCAGCTCCGGTGAGGACACTGGGTTGAATCACGTGTCATAGGCTACTGTCCGAGATGAGGTTGTCTGTGTCTTGCTGCGTTTGCGTGTCTGTGCGTGTGCATGTGTGTGTATGGGTGTGCACGTGACATTGACTACAATGGTGCTGACAAACTGTGAGTCGCTCGTAGTCACTGCGGGTGCATATGCGTGAGGGTCGTTCAGCGGTGGATGTGTGGGCATAACATTCAGATCAAATGCCACAGTAAGTCGGTCCGGGCATATGACCTTGACCACACAACGGAGTGCTGCTACAGTTTTAATGCAGAGGAGGTAAACACGAGCGACACGTGCGATAGTGAATTGAGGAGGGTTTATTAAAACTGGATTTCTACTGGTGGACGGCTGTTGGTTTTCTTTGGGGAAAGTTTAAAGTTGAAAGGCCACCGTGTGTCTAACCGGTAGGTGGTCTGAGCCCCAATCTAACTGATTCAGCTACCTTGTAGAGAGATCGAGATCCAGACTTCCCATTTGGTTCAATATGGCCACAGTTATTTGCATGTTGTTGTTTGCAAGTTGACTCATCGACAGGGGCCGCCAGCTCGTGGAGCAGGTTGATGTAGCGGTCAAGATCTACTGTTAAACTAATCAAGTCAGCGAGCATGTTGTCCTCCATCGTGTTGTTTGGGGTTTTCAGGAAGAACACCGGCACCTTCTGGTGTAATACAGCAAGACGAAGCTATACATTTAACTGGACCCGATTCATTACCATTGAACATCGCCGTATCTTGTTTGAATGCGTCCTGGGCCACACGCTTGGGGGTGACAGTGTTGCGCAATAGGCGATTTCGACATTCCCTCCCAGGTGGTGTTCTATCCTGCATCACTATTATCAATTTAAGAAAGGTTTTGGATTTGTTATGGTCCTGACATTGGATGAACTGTCTCGCAAATGCTTCACTCTGGAATTTGAACAAAAGTGAGCAGGAGATATTTTGAGTCTTCTTACAAAGACGAATGCAGGGATGTGACATCGGGTCTATATAAGTAATCCTCGTGAGTAAATTTTTAATGCCATGCAGGCGAAGCTTGTCTGGCACATTGAATACGATGACATTGTATGTGTAACGCATCCGTTTCGTGATTTCTGTTGTCAACGTGTTGAGAAACATGCTTGCGCTGTCTTGGTTGTCTATCTTGGGACTTTCCGGCACTCTGAAGATGTAAGATAGGCAGATACGATTCTCTATTACAGAATCGAACAGAGCCTAGCTTGCCTTTTGTTGGGCAAGTTAAGCTTTCAGCTCAGATACCTTACCAAATAACTACGCCGATGCATTGTCTAGGGAGATGGAACAGATCTTAGTTAGAGGAGTACGGGCGGAAACCACCAATTTATCTTCACCCCTTTGGAAGAGCCTTCGTAAGATCTGGGCCTCGAGCACTTGTATTCAGGTTGTTCAACATCAAATCCAGAGCTAGAATGAGTGGTTTTCACATCATTCGATCTTGTTTGACGACCGGTTTTGATCATCGTAATTCGTTGTATAAGAATATCTTTTAGACAAACAGGGATGTAGACAAAATGTAAACAGGCTGTAGGGTGGTAAAATTGTCGAACATAAAAATTATACAAGGAACTTCAAATTATATATCCACGCAGTAATTATTTGTCCTTTTCGGATCGCGCGCGTTCTGTTGTTAATGATACGATACAAAAATAAGTATCGTTATGCTTCACTTAACTGTTATGCCATTTTTTAGAACTGACAGTTCAACGTGTTAAGTGATAAACGACAAACCATTTCGTCTTAGAAGTTGGTAATAGTCACTTTGGGCGCGTTTGCGGTCTTCGATTTATAAGATGAGTTGAAGATTTCCGTGTTGTCCACGATATACGTGGGACTATCGCTTTACGCTTGTCGAAATAAGGTAGAAATATCACTGGAGATATATAAAACATTTCTGCTTCCTCAGCATGATGCTTTCAGATATTCACACATAACAGATATTCGCTTGCGCGCATGTGCACGGTAATATCTGCAGTATACGAATGAATGTGCATTGACATACCACATTTGGTTGTATTCAGACATATATTTTCAATGATGTGAGTCGACGTAAGCGTAACATTGTTCAATGATCATTGTTCAATGATAGAAAACAGGAGTCCCTGACTGTGTTAGCATCTGCTATAGGCGTCTCGATCTCGGTGTAAGCAGGTCTAACTGCCCCATTCCTTCCAGCGCGCCACCATATGTTCATTCAGAAGCCGCTTGAAGACCACGTCATTGGCTGCTAGCACCACCTGCGCTGGTAGCGCATTCCAACTATTAGCAACCCACCGTGACAGTCGAAATACGGCAGGGTGTCGTCCGGATCGTTGTTCGAGAACCGTGAATGGATGACCCCGGAATCTGTGCCCATTTCGGGGTCGAAGTCTGCTCCGAGCTCTTCACACATGTCGCCTCGCAAACTGCAGCGTACAACAGTAAGGTCACCGCGGAGCCGCCAGTCACTTTGAGGGTACA
>LUCH01002903.1:38622-55469 GCA_013368495.1 Paragonimus heterotremus
CAAAAATGTGTTTTTACCAGCGGTGCGGGACGCAGAAAGAACGCAAGGCTCGCGGACCGAGAAGTGTGTGTGAGTTGTATTAACTGATTATTGGTTAGTTCGATTAAGTTGGTTTAAATGTTAGCTGTACATGAGAAGTTGAGGCAAGTGAAACGTGTGAATAATAATAAGACTTATGAAATAGAAAATAGTGTAGAAAAGGTTACACTTGACGACTAGCTACAGTGGGCCAATCACGACTTCAAACTTGGCAGACAGGGCAAATGAGATGATGACGGACATCCTTCCTTGACTGTTCGAATATATCCGGAGATTTCGTCAAAGATCAAAACTTGGCGAACAAGCTGGTTTTCGATGTTTCATCATTAGGTCAACTACGACCCAAAAGCATGAAAATAATTATCAGGCCTGGACTGCGTGGAGCCTAATACGTATGTATGTGGTATCATTTTGGGATTACGCGCATGGATACTGTGATATCACGTCAACAACACTTACACTAATTCCCTACTGCGGTCAGCTAACTCAGCTCAGAGGAAATTGAAGTTCACTGTGGAAGCAGAACAAGAGGAAATATTGGCTTTCCTTGATGTTGCGCTACTGAAATGTCTAGATGGGTCGATTCAACGAGGCTTGCGTGGGGAGCAGACAAGAAACGACTAGTGTACTCACTTCTGCAGCTTTGTTCAACTGAGGCAGGAGAGGAACTTGTTACACAGTCTAGAAAGCCGATTGTGTAAAATTTGTACTGATGATATGTGAGCCAAAGAGCCCGATTTTTTACGTGAAACATTCCATGTTATTAAATGTCCGGACAAATACTTAGCCCCCAATATGCAACGAACGGAGCCGCAGGACCGAGAATTATATGTTGAACCTAAGACCATCCATACACACTTTCTAGACAAGGATGAGTTATCGGTGTTCATCGTTGACCAGAAGGTTTAACACGACCCTGAGGACAACCTATCACATTGTCCAACTAGGACTGTCGTTCACCTGTCGGCCAAATGCAATCGTTCACCTTAAAGACGCAGTGTCCTGTATTGCTACGTCATTTGGTATTTTCTCGTGTACTAGTTCCTATGGTCGCACAACAAAGCGTTTGTCGGAAAAAAATAGACGAACACCATCCTGTTGGGTTGACGACCGGACAGTAACTAACGGTTTGCAGCGCAATTTTGACCCACCTAATCGACTCGGATCAAAGTCACTGTGGATATCGCATTTAAGCCGATATACCGCGTCACACGTGTTCACACCAGAGGTGTGAGGGCTATCGGAATTCGGCTGCGAAACCCCAATCTGCTCGCACGAAACTCCTGCCCAACCACTGAAACTACCGTGGTCCGCCATCGTCAGAAAAATTGATACCACATCATAATAGCCATGTTCGCCACCCGCTTTTGTCACATGTGCCGGAAAAGGGCGTAATCGCACTAGGAACATGTCATACAGTTAGTCAAGCTTCAATTTTATTTGTTCTCCGGAAAATCTGGTGACTGACCTAATTGGCGGACAGTCAGTGCATGTCAGCGAGCGGCGCGAGTACCTTTAGATCATTCAGAGGAACTCTAATCAAATTCCTTTTTCGCGCTCGTAACAGTTTCGCCTGTGTAGTTCAGACATCTAAGGAGCTTGTGCATTGCGAATTGGTTCACGAGCAGAAGGGAGTCGCCAAGGTAATAGTCAATACAATTTTGACGGCGGAATTACATGATTTTACACATATCGATATTGAACGGTAACTTGCTTTCTATGGACCACTTATTTGAACAGTTAACATCGTCTTGTAAAATTGCCACAACTTCCGGGCATTCTAAAAGGCACCAGACATTTGTGTCTTCGGTGTAGGGCATCATCGGTGACTTGGCTATACTGAGTAGTTCAAGAGCGAAAAGAAATAATAGCAAATTTCTTAAGATCGATTCTTGCAAAACGCCGTTGTTGGCTGGGAACCGCCTTGGCAGCTGTTCATTCACATCGAAGTCGAACTTATATTCAGTCAGGTAGTCCTCTAGTCAGGTGAGTGAGCACCCATCAAGGCCGCAAATGTTCAGATTCCACGACAAGATGTATTGATTAACTATGTCGAAGGTTTTGGAAAGTCAAGACAAACCATGTCTATGGCCAACCCTATATCTGCAGCCTACGTTCAAACATCAAGAGCAATCAGCAGATTCGTGACGCACGAGCATCCCCTACGAAAGTCATATTGCGCCTCGGTGATAAGTTAGAGGTCTTCAACCTTGATCCGAAGAGATTCGTCTAATAAGCTATCCATTATGTTAGAGGCCGCTGAAGACAACGTCATTAATTGATAGTGCGTTAGATCATCTGCGTTCTTACCCTTGAAGATATATTTGATTGTGAACTGTATCCAGGCTTTCAGTAGACGACTGATTGACGAGGAGCCATTGAAGTGTTGTAAACGGTTCTGTTTATTTCGCGATGCAGTTTTCAAGACGACAGAAGAGATTAATGTTGAGCTCGGTAATTTATTGTTTGGTAGGTTCTCCAATTTGATCCTGATATGTGACAGGGAAATTCAGAGCAGATCAGTTAGGTTTTTATCTATATGCCCAGAAGTCGTTCGTGATTTGATTTACTGTTTATTCAGATTGTTGACCGCTTCTGCTTCTCTTTTGGTCAATCCATCAGAAGTTTTCATTTGCGAAATACTAACCTTGTTCCTTGTGCATGCTACGACTTCGCAGCCTTTAGTGTCATAGAAATTGCTTTCGTGGTTTGTGGAGCAACCCACACCGCGTGAATGTAAGTTGATTAAAATCACCATCATCACGTGGAATGCTTTGTTGTTTGTAGTTTGACTCGAATACAAACTGGACGAGCGCACCTGCGCACATTCTGTTTATGGCCAAGTCCACGATACAAGATGATCAATTAATTTTATAAACAAAACACTGGGCTCCAATGCTTTGACCGTTTATCAGGTGATGTTCGATCGTGTACGCACACTGTCTCCGAACAGTGGTCCACTCAACAATCAGCAGTCACTTACACCTTACAATGGTGAGCGATATTCAGGCGTATACACAGCCGTGATTTACGTGCAAAATGAACGGTTTCTGATTGTTGAGAATAGTAGTGTTGTTTGTAGCTCGGGTTGATGGTTTAGGTTTTCGGTTGTTCATCGAGCCTCGACATATAGGTTGCCAAACTCAACGAACAACTGAATACCGCTACGAACGACGTTGTTGACCTCATGGACACTGTTGGCATAGCAATTTTCATTCGGTCTATTGATACCATGTTATTTTGTACTATTTGTTACTTCCGCTAACGCATATAGTTCAGAAGAATGTACAATGGAATGATCCATGTAACACTGATTAAAGTACGGTTTACAAACTATGAAGCTCTTGAGTTGTGAAAGCAATGATCGGAGATAAGAACCGCCCATTGCAGTGTTCATGACCAATGAGTAATTAAGCTAAACGCTGAAGCTCACAACTAATCCAACCAAGTCAAGCCACAAATATGCATAATGTCCTCGAAGGGTGAATTTTCGACTTTTTACATATTCACATCTTTAGCAAATGGAGGATAAGTAACTGGGTGACAAAAAGAATATTAATAATCACGAAGCTCTTTGGAAACTCAGTGACCGATCACAGTCAGCGTCAATCATGAAAACTGCCGATTGATTCAGTTTTGTGGTTAATCCAAAAATAACAAGATCGGGTTTGTGAAGAAGTCGAGTTGAATAAAGATTAACGTAGGAACAGTAGGACCGGGTAAGTGAGAAAAATGTTTCTAGCGGAATCTAGCGAAAGGTGTGGAAATGCACGTGGAAAGGTCCCAATAGTAGGGATAGGGGGTCATATAAGATTTTTGCGAAAAAAGTGCATTTTAAGCAAATTTTAAAGTTATGGAATACAATATAATCAGTTAGGTTTTTACGTGGAATGTCACTGCAATGGAAGATGTTTCAGGGAGTTAACAGGCAGTGAAATGCCCCTCGACAACGAACAAGGAAAGGCAACTTTGAACTATACATCCAGATAAAACTACTGACCAAGTGGTGTGGAATGTAGGGAGAATTTAAGCACCGGACATATATCAAGAGCCTTCGGACTTTGATGGAAATATCAATAACATGAAGTGACCATGTCATGTGTTTACTCAGAACAATCACCAGATAGTTAAAACCAGGAGTCAAGGTAAGGTTTCAGTTTTATACAAAATGGGAGGCATACATTAGAGAACCCTTCATACCGAAACTCCTTCGCAGGTGAAAACAGGTTGTCGATACTTCTGGATTTGTTAGGAGGAAAACTGTCGGACTCTGACCAACTTTTTTGTTCAGACTAACTGTCCAACCGAGCAGGAGAGGAAACTCTAGTTCGGTGTTTGATATGCAGTTTCACATCATTTGCATATACGTTTACACATATATGACAGCAGATCGGCATGAATGCAGTATAGGGTTGAAGTAAGGACGGGGAGAGCACTGTACTTCACAGAACAACAGAGCGAGATGATAAGTGGCGATAGAAAAGGACCATTGAATTGAATAAATTGGCCTCAAATAGTAAAGAAATCGTCCAAAATGTCAATATTTGAGGTTTTAATTTCGGATTCTTTAAGGGTTAACGCCTCCAAATTCATCACAGTTGTCCAAGAAATGTATACGAACGACTTTGGATTTTTTTTAAACGATGACATAGTGGAATGACCTAGACAAGCGAGAACATCACGGGTTGAGCATGAGCAACAATAGGTGAACTGACTACAATCCGTGATTTCTGTTTGAGTTATCCCTCCAGCCAACTGAAAGAGACGCTCAGAGCCTACCGACTAAGCAGGAATATTTACAAAAGCGATACCTTAGACTCCGTTCACAATGTTTAATTCGTACGGTTGTGTTCTGCAGGGATTGTGCGCCAGTCATGTTTACATTCTATTCATACGTATCACTTGTATTTTTCGAAACTGAACAACCAACACAACAAAACCGGCTGTGCAATTTTAAACCCCGCGACTTCGCACTAATCATGGTGGGTTAAGTCAATCAAAATGAACACTCACGCGACTCGCTTATTATTAATAAGAAACGTAATCGAGTTCATCCTGGTTTTTTTCCAACTTCAAGTGTGGGTGACTGGACTATGCGACTTAGATCTGAAACCGCCTTGCTAACTGCCGAAGCTCTCATCAAGTCATTGGCCCATCATCAGATTTCATGACTGTGGTGTTCGTCCTCTGATGATCCAACTCAGAGGTCAGTCTCACATGTTGGTTCAGCTGAACACGCATCTGATTTAGGGTAGGACATAAGACATCAAAAGTCAGATTGACTCAACACTGTTTCATCTACTAACCACTGCTATGCGGAGGTAGATAAAGCCTTGGACAAGTAATGCTAGTCTAACTGACCAGCGAATCAACAGTCGAACTCAGCTCCTTAAAGCAATGGATGACGCGCGATTACGCCAACTTAACGACAATGCTGACGTTGAACATATCGGCAGCCGGTTCTGTCCATCGGACAGACGAAGGTTCGCATATGCATCGAACACCTCGGTTTCTCATTAACCTTGAAATTCCCTTAACCGTTTACACGAGCATATATATATTCCACCAGAATAGAAGTACCTGATGTCACAGTGTTCATGAGTTTATTTTGACAGAAAAAGTTTATTCACAACAACCATTTGTCGTTCTGACTTGGAATGGGTCAGACAAAAGACTGAAGTTACGTAATATGTGCTCGAAAAGAATTTGCCACATCGCTACCAGTGTTTACTTCAAATGAATTAATCGTCTTTTTTTCCAAACGGAGAAACGGTCACAAGAAGAAATCAAACCTAAAAACTAGGTCGGTTGTTACTACGGTGGCATCAACACAAACAACAGTTTCTTTCGTATACGCCAAACTGGACGGCAGCATGTAATAGCAGTTGCCTCGGCATACCGCAGCAAACGCTTGTTTTGAGATGTGAACAGAACCTGGTTAAGTCGATCACATGTGCCGTCAGGTGAGGCTGGGTGACCGATGGCGCTGGTTTATTCCCGGTGTTCGTTGCCAGTCTGTCAGACTGCGTAACCGTATGTTGAACTCACGTTCATGAGCGTTTGGCAAACCTACTTAAAGCTAGCGTTCAATTCAGCTAACGTAGGATGCTCCACATTCACGTTGTTGTCTGTTTTGTGGTAACCGAACCGGTTTCAAACCTTGTCCCTTCATGGAATTGCATCATGGTTAGGAATTTTGTGCATTTAACTCGTTTGCATTATACACCAGCAGAGATGCAAGGAAATTTTTTTAAACACAAATCGCCTAATTTCAACAATTTTTTCCGCGATACTGAAAAGGCGGTTATGGTTGTTCGTTCGATCAACTTCTATCCAGCAAAGAAAATCTCTCATAATGAAGCGTATTCACTGAGTGATACATATAACACATTCAATGCTTTGAAGGGTATCACGGTCTGGACCACTAGCTAGTGAGATTTCCCCAAGTAGGGAGTTTCGTAAATGTCAAACTGAGCAGTCTTCAGTTGAATCATAAACTGTTATGTTGAACAGCCAATTATAGTTGTTCACATATGCATGACAAACAAATTGTAAACCAGCATTCTACAAAACTGGGATTTTCAATACACATGAAACCAACCAACGACGACTATTCACCCAATTTTGTGGCGGAATTTTACAATGAAAGGGACGGAAATCAACACCCTAAACATAAGAACCAGGAGGAATGTGACATACTAGGCAAAACATTCTGGTAAGTGGTACAATTTTTAAATGCGACATATTTGGGCGTGTCTTGTTTAATGAAGTGTATGACAGGGATTCTCCACAATCACTCACCGCTCACCATATTTTGAGAAAAGCAGCTAGACTGTCCAAACGCCAAACATGTTCACTCAGTATGACTTATTTCTGCAACGAAAATGTGATATTCGTGGTTGTAGTCAAGACGACGTTAATTAAGGTACCAGTTGGCTAAACGATATACTTTGGCACGTGATTGTCTTTGACATCATACAATTGAATATGTTGTATTCAAGTTATGGATACTATCAGAGTGAACAATCAAAATGTGGGCGATGGGGATCCCGAATCAGTATCCACGTGACTGACAGTCTGTCTGTTTTAAAATGAAATACATCAAACTGAATTCAAGTACTCATGACTAAAAGGAGAATGAAAGCAGGTGGAAGCCTATATAAATATGTCTTTTCTTCATATCCAAAACCAATAAATATATGCAGTACGATTTCATGAACAGCTTACATACTCGGAATCCAAGTACACACGCAAAGATGAGCAGGATGCTTTGTAGAGTTTAGTCAAAGTACATGCAAAACGGCACTTCCCCTGCTCGAACCTTCCACACCTTTACAAACATCCATCGTCTGAGCAACAACTCACCCAGAATTACTAAGACAATGTGATATTGTTATTGGATGTCTTAGTAAGCACTGTCCACACTGTTTTCAATCACCCGGTCAGTCTTCATTACTCGTTTGTAACTGTGGCCTTTATCTTTCCACCCGACTCAGTTCATTTCGATCAAACTCGGTGTATTAATCGACAAACATCAAAATATTTGACAAGTGGTTGGTCTGTAAAATGTAAAATTGAGTTAAGTTTCTATCGTGGAATGGGTGTCATGAACACTACTGCTATACATGCCGCTTGTAGTTCACTTCATGCAGCAGTCATTAATCTACAAACTGGGGTGTGCGTGTTCAATTTCTGCGATTAGAGGGTCAATTGCTGGAGCAGAAGAGAAGTACTACACTCCGAAAACTGCTGGCTTTTCTCGAGGTAAAGACACGTATAAAGACAAATCATAGGAAATAGTTAAAACTAGTGGTAGGGTGAGTGACCGATATTAATTGAGGATCATGTGAACAACTTTTGTCAATATCTGTTGGAACAGAAAATAACTTCATTCAGTGGGGAAATGGTTACTTAGTTGATACACAACTGTAAAAATGCAGCACGTCTGAACGAAGGTAGTGGCATTTATCTAGAATTTGTCAGCGGTGTCCATGCGGACTGACCATAAGTGACCATCCCGTCTATTATATAGTTCGAAGATGTATTTTTTCTAATGATTATTGATGACTATTGCAAGCATCCACTCTACATTACCGTTCAAGTGTTCAAAGGTATACATGTCGAAAAGACGCCTGTACTAGAACAGTCTGTTTGAACACTGTCTACTTAGCGGAGCTAGCGACTAAACAAGTGTTGACCGCCCTATCTCAACATATCGCTTTCTAACGAAGAATGTTGGCATCAGGCCTCCTGAGACTATTGTGCATAGTGTAACTGTCATAGATTTTTTTTAAATTAACTACTTTTTATATTCACTTGTGCCTGCTTAACCGGACAGCTTGTTGTTTTGCTTAGTTGGTTCGTTGGCCCAAATTAACTGGAGCGGAATCGTCTTCTAGCATCAAATAATGTGACCGCGAAAAATTGTTTAGGCGATCAAAAACTATTTGTTTCTACAATATATGCATCACACACCGTTGCAATCTGTCAGATTTCATCTTTGTCTATAACGTTGAATGCCTACAGTACCCAGCAACAGAACACATGAACTAATTATTGTTTTACTGACACATGTGGTGCTACCTAGTCAACTAACAAAACATGTTATTCATTGGTACTGTGACTTTTGAATTTGACGGTCTTTAACACAGCGTAAAACATATGAAGTTATCCTACTTATAAGTAGTTTGGCAGTTTTCATAAATTAGATGAGATCCAGCTGCGAAAAATATGGATTCGAACCAGCGACAGAAGGGGCATGCCCAAACGCGGCAAGCGCTTTAACAGGTGAGGTACAAAGCCACACCAGGAATCCAGAAACGTCACATTTGGACACATTTACCCATCCAACCTTGAGCATGCTGTTCATGTCGCTGGTTCGAATCCAGCCGGACATCGGAATTTTACAATTGGGTCTCATCTACATTTGGAGTTAAGTGGGACAGTGACCGTCTGAAATGATTATCATTGCCCTTACGGTTTGGAGTCCTCAATACAAGACTCTACATTAACTGTGCATACAGCGAAATGATGAAAGGAGAAAAATATGTTGAACATTTTTGGTCTTTCTAACAAATGCAGGAAATTTCACGAGCTATGGTTAGCACGCGACTCATTGTTCTCTGTTGTTGAACATCTTCCACAATAATTCATTATTCTTTTGCTTGTTAACCTAAGTCCTTGCTCTTTCCATTTTGTAAGTACAGTCTACCTCTTTAAATTTCGCAACCATCGAGTAAACTCACCATTCAAAATGTTTAACGATATATTTACACCAATCTTGTCTTCGGTGTTTCCGTGCCTTATTTGGATCCGAAATATGTTGCAATATGTTCTTGCTTTCCACCGGCACGTGCACAAGGTCACGTTACTGAAAGTATTGAACGGAAGAGAGGTAGTCTATAGTTATCACATTTATATGAAGTAGTCCTATCCAACCATGTCGTTTGATTTTGGCATCCCAAGAGCCATGAGTCATGAGTACGGTAATTGGCTAATTCCTCGGTATGTTACACGACACATGACTTTGTGCTTAGTTTCAGTCAATGCGCCACAAATTCAGACAGTCTGCAGATGTGCAGCAACAGTTCTAATCACGGGAAAACGATTATGAATAGGTAACAAAACGGGGATTCTTCAGAGACATTCGGGGCAAAGTGCTACGCAGAGCTCTGGGACGAATTGAGTAGGATTTGGCATAAGTGTCTACAGGATACTTGCATGTAAAGGATTAAGTGAAAAGCAAGTGAATAAGGGAACGTCAGTGAAAAGGTGGTGTCTTAAATTGTATCAAAAGTTTGGTGACGTCAACGTTGTCACAGTTCAATTGTTTACAAGTACGCGCAAAAATCTTGATGCAGTCTCCATTGTGGAGAACGTGGTATGTCGTACGGCGATGCTGCTGGTCCGTCACAACTTGACGGATTCATGGATAGGCGGATGTGACACAGGTTCATGCAAGGTAAGCATATTTCGCCATGTATATAACTGTTCTACAGGTTTGTGGTGAAGGTAGAAGCATGCATGGGGGAGATGTTCTTGTTGCAATGGTCTAAAATGTTGACTGGATACAGCAGCGAAACTTTCCACGCTGAAGGAACTGTCTGGAAATATCGCGGTTTAACACAGAGGACATTGGTAGCAAAGCACACTTTGATGTCTAGATATAAGCGATCTAAAACGAGGCAAGGCTAATGCATTACATTAGTACTAGCAAGAAAGAATCCAGCCATTTTTGCGCATTGTAAGCGTGGGCTACTTTTCCGTGGAATGGACACAAAGCAGCGTCAATTTTCTTGCAAATACCGACGAAACGAGGAGATGGCCAAACACGTATTTCAGTGTAGGCTACTCCACTTAATATTACCACTGATTAGTACGCGTTGTGAACCTTGGAAAAAATACGCTAGTTGATCCAAGAAATGGTGTTGTGCTTGATGGAAAACGAACTCTTCTCAAAGTAATAAAGAGGACCAAACCTATATCCCCGTACCTTCACTGCTGATTCAAAAGCCACTGTTCCACTCCAAAAACATGTCACAAGGAGAAAATTACTAGGTGTTTATGTGATGCATAGGTGCCTACAAACGTCCACGAATCAGAAGATCGAAGGACAGTTACCAAAAATAGCAGTCAGGGTAACTATGCTACCAGTGAACGTAGCGGAATAAAAGTCGAACGGGTAATAAAATAGCGGAGGTTATCACTCGACTGTTCAGAACATTCCTGCTAATTGTTATTAGGTGCAATCGTTTTCTCCAGGAAGGAGACGGAAAAATATGACTCACTAATAGTGTGGCGGTTTTGTTAAATATGAAACTACGCATTTGCGAAAAACGAGGCTCTGGCTGGATACGAACTAGTAATAACGAGCAAATCACAGGATACTACTCTAGAGGTTCAGGATTCTACTTTTGTGGACGATGTGTCCAGGCAGCATAGTGGTGTTCAAACTTTTACTCACGCGCTCATCGCTACAATGTTGCAGTGGCCCCAGTCTGAAGGGCTAACTGAATGTAGTCAGAAGCTTAGCGTTGTTTTTTCCTGGCCATTCTCAAGAGGTACAAAAACATAAGCGATGTGTAAATCATTTCTTAACAAGTAAATTATAAGACTCTGTTTGATTTTTGAAGAGATACCGTTTCTTTGGTTAAACCGAATCAATCTCGGACCAATATCTATTTCAACAATAGTGTACAGTGAATAGTCTAAGACACACAATAGAATGTTTGTTTCCTAATTAGGCCAAAGAGTCCACAATGGTGCTTCAGGTGTGCTGTTGTACGATTGATGGGATGTGGGGGTTTGGTAATCGGAAGACCCCATTATGCACATATGGGCGTTTATGTTACACACCCTAGGACAAAACCTGGCCCGAATGGCTTCCGGAGCTTAGCGTGAACAGACCACACAAGCATATGCATCTGGGTGAACAGAACGACCGATCAGGATCAGATAGTCTTCACTGGTCGGTTTGGAAACGAAGTGGAGGGCGGCATGTTTCATGCTAGTGATGTACGGCAAATTTTATTGAGTGCACTCACCTTGTCATCGGTCGTTCAAGCAACCCACGTTGAATACCATTCAGCCTTCGGTTAATAGGTTTTCGAAACGGTTAGTTCTCTTCAGTAGTTTAAAAAAACGGTTAGAACAAAAGGAGTGACAGGTGCATGTATTTTATATTGTCTCACCACTACCACATTCAGAATAACATACAAGACAACTGTGGGTAACATGAGGTGGACGGTCTTTCAGTGAATTAAGAAGCAACAGAACCAGATTACGTGAGTAAACCACAAACATGAAATCATCCTATCTATCGCCGCGCTGTCTGATTGAACAAAACAGCCAGATTATCGGGCAAGAAACAAACAACGCACTCAGCGTGAACTTGCTGTAGGACGTTCTAGACTCTCCCACGATGCACTATCGGTCAGCCAAATATGAAAATTCACCTCCTGGGATAAACAAAGCATATTACTGACTTGATATATCTGGTCAATCCGACCAGACAACATCATTAACGAATGGTCCCGGAGGACGTCTTTGTACCTCAAACCAATAGTGTAACTAACGTAAAAACCAAACTGGTTCATCCACATTATCGGATGCCAGTTCATGCACTGATTGAAATACCGCTGCGAGAATGGCAACGCCGTTATCGAATCATTTATCTCAGAGTCAGTACACTCGTATCGTTCTAACTTCTTTTGGCTTACTCTTGACCTAGCCGTTCTTCCTCCAATCGATCGCCAACCATTGCTGTCTGGAGTTAGGCATGCTCAGTGGAGTAAGAGGAAATAACGAGCGATATTCAGCAATATCACGAAGTGGATCTGCAAAAATGAATTGCTTCACTCATTCTGAATGGTGAATGTCCACCCAGTGCATAATCAAACGTACAGTCAGTGACGATCGCGAGATCTGACATGCAGTACGCTCCGTGTGTCACAATCCATAATCAGTGGCAGCTAGCTGGTGATAACTACACTTAAGCGCCTGGAGGGCTGCGTAATGCAAGGAACCAACAAACACTAATTTATCCGGATGGATAAAGTAAATATCACCCAGCTTCCCTAAGGAACTACGCTTGCACGGACATATTTTGATACCGAAAAACTGTATTTAAAGACAGAAAATTGAACATTTTAAAAAGGTTGACTGAAGATCACTAGTTTCTTCATGTTGATTAATCCAATTAGTGACGCTTGAAAGCATCGCAGCAAAGTGGTTAATTCGCGTATGACATTCCTCAATCTCACAGTCACGTTAGTGATCGATGTCGTTCTAACTTTTCACTGTGCTTCTTGCGTCTAGTTATGTAACCACAAGGGAGTGCCATGATTCAGCGAAATTGGTGAATACTCGAGCGTGATGTGGATAGCTCATTTAATAAGGTTGCTGGAGCATGTCGTGATATTTTGACATAGACTGAATACTTTCTGCATAAGACAGATCTGAAAGATACATCCCACTAACTTCCGCTGAGCTGCTGTGAAGGGGAAAGTGCATCAGTTACGATTTCCTAAAGAAGTCCGAACAATATTAATATTTGTTGCTCAAAGACGACGTAGATTAATTTGGTGTACTTCCATTCATAGGTATGGGCCCAATAGATATAGCTATTTCAGACGGGCATCTCCAAGCAGTTAAAAGGTGGCCGAATATACAATGGATCCTAGTGTTGTGATCCAAGAACGCGGATGACACAAGGGTTACTTTTTGGACAGAGCAATACACGGGTTAAGCATGTAAACCAAACCTGACACAAAAACACTCATTTGCACGCAGTATTCAGCCTCAGACAGTCTCGGCTACCACAGATGTCAGTGCTCAGTGCCATTGAGTAGCAGGGACCGTTATGGGTGATGCTGCACCTTGATGATCCTTCTTGCAGTCTTCTTGTGGCTTGTAGGTTGTCAAAAAATATGCCTGCTACTGAATAGCCGCGGTATCAGTAGTATATTACGATCGCTGAACTCCACTGCACTCCTCCCCCCGCAAGGATTGTTCCAACTGCAGCAAAAGCCGTTCAGGCTTTCTTCGCTCTCTTGACGATCTGCGTACTGGCTCCTGGGACGTCGGTGCTCCTGGCGTACACTCGCTTCTACTCGGGGTGTCGTACCATCTGCGAAGTTGGCTTCCGTACACTCGATGTTGATTCCTATCATTCCTGATCAGATACACTGGACCGCGGCGATTCACTACCACATAAGGTCCTCTCCACCTCACCAGAAACTTCCTCGTTCCGGGTCCTGTTGCGCCTGGACTCCGCCTGTCTCTGTATTTCACCTTCGAACCAATTTCAAACACGGCACTTCGGTCCGACAACCTTGCGGTTGACTGCTCCTTAGAAACTTCTTGTGCGTTCGTCAAGTTTTGGTTGGCCACTCTTCGAGCTTCTGCTAATTCATGCATTCTCATCCGCCTGAACTGCCGTTTTATCAACCGCCCCTATTATCGGATCACCCTTCCCAGACAAAAAACAATCAGCAAAACGTTTATTTACATGAGAGCTTTTCTCGCCACGCAGGCAAAATCTTCGCCAGTGTCCATGTCTTCCGCATCGATAACAGACATTGCCTCGGTTCTGCTCCCTCTTCATCTTCAAAGCAGCCACTTCTTGAGTTAACCTTTCCACTGCGGTTCGCAGGTCATTTACTTCACTTGGTTCATTCGTCTTCAGCTGGCTGACTGTCTGGGAGTTGTCTGCCAGTAATTGTCGAGCCGCATCAGCCAGCTGTTCCAACGTCATCGACTGTGCGATGAGGGCCACCCTGAGCTGATCCCGTACTGTTGGTGGCATTCCGTCCAAGAATTGCTCTGTCAGCATGCGTTGTTCTGGATCCTGGTCCAAATGTGGTAGGGCTCTTGACAGCGCTGCCCGCACTGACACGGCGTACACGAGAGCGTCGCTTCCTGGTCCAAGCCGGGCGACCCTGAACTGCCGCATTGCCTCCTGGCAATCGGCTGGGCTGCCGAACCCGGCGATCAACGCCTCCTTCGCGGCGGCTCACTCCAGCTTCGCAGGGCCCCTTCGCGCCGCCTCCAGAACCGCCTTCGCCCTGCCCATTAGTAGCATCCGCAGGGCCGCCAGCTTCGCCCGGTCGGCCTTGACTCCGACCGTCTCCGCCACGTCCTCGAAGTCCTCCAGGAAGCTCCGGACGTCCCCATCCTCGAACGGCTGTGGCCGTGGGATCTTCATCCTCCAATCCTGGTCGTGGCACCAATTGTTGCTATCCAAGAACGTGGATGACACAAGGGTTACTTTTTGGACAGAGCAATACACGGGTTAAGCATGTAAACCAAACCTGACACAAAAACACTCATTTGCACGCAGTATTCAGCCTCAGACAGTCTCGGCTACCACAGATGTCAGTGCTCAGTGCCATTGAGTAGCAGGGACCGTTATGGGTGATGCTGCACCTTGATGATCCTTCTTGCAGTCTTCTTGTGGCTTGTAGGTTGTCAAAAAATATGCCTGCTACTGAATAGCCGCGGTATCAGTAGTATATTACGATCGCTGAACTCCACTGCACTAGTAGTGATTTGAAACATCACAATAATTACTCATCACACGATGGTCGCTTTTTAAATGTGTATATTTATTCGTAATCCCAATATAGCTTAGAAGGTCTAACCGCTTCTGTGATTTCAACTTGGAGAGAAGTTCCAATCTTAGGTTCATCGCGATTGCAGTTACCAGAACACTGTCTCTTCTGTAGACGATTCCGGAAGTCTGAGTATTACTCACAAATGAGTGTAGCTTAGTATTTACATGTGGTGATTTGTTCGTCTGATTTGGAGTCAGTGATGCAGTGGTCAACATGGTTAACTCATGAAAGCGTGTCCGGATTTTTGTGTCCTTCCGTGGCAAGGATATGTGCAACTGACGAGCTCTACGAAGCATGAAACTTGAACGTAGTACTTCTTTACAAAGTTAGCTGGTCGTTCATTCTGTGGGACTGTGATAACCGCGGTCAGTTGTGAATGACGTCCAGTTTGTGCCAGCCAAGGCTCCTATTACTCACCAGTGATATATATCTGTTTATTGTGGTTGACATTTTGCTGCCGTAACAGAGATAAGTACTACTCACAAGCTTTAGCAAGAACCAGAATCGTCTAAAGTGCTTCCTTTCGAAATGTACTAGCTGAACTGCCCATGAGAATGTAATGTCTGAGTGTATTAAGTTTCATTAATCAAAATCCCTCATAACTTACTAAAGCTCGCATGCGTATCTTGTGCTGGCTGTTCGTCCTTCTCGTATGTCCATCTGTAACTTATGTTGAAATTTGATTACTTTGGAAAGCTCTCACATATTATCTTTCATATTACTTCTGTGATAGGTACACCTTCTTCCTAATCTGTTTCATCCCTGAGGTGTGTTTCACTTCACTTGCGTCTTCAGGATGGTCACCGAAGAAGTTCATAATACGATCTGAAATGCTAAGCGGTACATAAACCACTACCCTCAGAAAAAGCCCACAAACTGTTGGGGTTGCTGTCATAACATTTAAGTAGCTAACCATCGATTTCCGAAAGTCTAGCACCTACCAACACTTCGTGAAATAGTGTACCGGAAGTGGGTATAGTTTTGCTTCTAGCACTCGCACACCAGTCACGCCCTGATTAGTCAAGTAGTGTATACATACATATTATTCGTTCTAGCACTCTTGGTGCCCTTCGAACACCTGAACTACAACGATCGTCAGCTATCTGTTGGCCCGCAATTACTCAAGGAACAAGATTTTCCAAGTTGAACATCACTCACAAATAAGCGCAGCTGTTGCATTCCCACAGACATTCCAGTCGGCCCATTTCGAACTGCAGAAGCACTAGACTCGAGCTACGCTCTCATTAGAGCTCGTCGGTAGTGCATATCATCGTCACTACCGTGACTAGAACCGCGGACATGTTGTTCAGGAGGCAACCGTGTTTACCACTGCGCCGTTGACCTCACATTAGGCACGACCGAATTATCATATGTGAATATTCAACGACTTTCGTTTATGAGCATGGTCGGAGTTTTAGTCCCGGTAGTGGCGATGATATGCACTACTGACGAGCTCTAATGAGAGCGAAACTCGGGTCTAGTGCTTCGAAAGGAGCCGACAGGAATGTCTATGCGAATGCGACAGCTGCGATCAATTTTGAGTGATGTTCAATTTACCTGATATTTATTGGTAAATATTTCCAAAGACGCAATTGACACACACACACACACACACAATGTAAACCAGTGTAGCTTATGAGTGGTGTACTTTTGGAGCACAATGCACAAGGTATCTAAGATCACTCCCAAGTTTCG
>LUCH01002903.1:55900-77820 GCA_013368495.1 Paragonimus heterotremus
CTTTTTTCACCAGACTTACCGAGTCAACGTCGATCCCTCAGACGCTGTAAGATGCGGAATTTTGTTCACAGTTGAAACGATCGGAAATGGACTAAGTAATCCACCCTTGTGCGCACAAGAGCACTTTGTCCAGGCATTGGATTTGCCATGACCAACCACTCACACCACGACCGATCAAAGCAACATGGTTTCAGTAACATAATAAGTGTGACGTAATCGCATCAAAACGTCGCCTCTGTGTCTGCCTATAACGCGTCTGACCTCACCTAAACTTGCTACTTGTTGTTGTTCGTTTAGCCCTGACAACTCCGTTTCATATAAATGTTATGTAATTGGCCTGATGATGAATAACCGAAAACCAGCGTATTCGTTACATCGTTTTTTGGTGACTACTGTGGGGATTTTTAGCCACTAGTTTTGAACCATCAGGTGAACAGAACTGGACTAATACTCAAAACAACGACCCTAATGTTTGTAGGAAGAAACGGTATGAAATTTAATGATGAGTAGTAGGGGATTTGGATTTTCATATAGATTGAACATCACCCGCAATTGATCTCAGCTGTCGCATTCCCATAGAATTTCCAGTCGGCCGACTGGAATACGCAATAAAGATAACGATTATAGCATAAAGTAACCCGGGATTTTAGTGCATCAGAAGATCATGATTTACCGACAATGTAGATCATACACTCGACGATCGATTAGATTAGTACTACAATAATTCATGTAGATTGAACAACACCCACAATTGATCGCAGCTGTCGCATTCCCATAGACATTCCAGTCGGCCCATTTCGAACTGCAGAAGCACTAGACTCGAGTTTCGCTCTCATTAGAGCTCGTCGGTAGTGCACATCCTCGACACTGCCGTGACTAGAACCATGGCCACGCTGTTCATGAGGCAACCGTGTTTACCACTGCACCGATGACCTCACGTTAGGCAAGACCGAATTATCATATGTGAACACTCAACCACTTTCGCATGTGAGTAATGATCAGGTTGCCCGATCATCTCGAGAGCAGACACAATTATTGTCTGTTAACTCCAATCGGTCGTGAGAAAACCAGTAGTGGTTTTTGCTTGGGATGTCTGTTGCAGTCAATTGGACTATCAACTTCAGCAAGGATTACGATTTATGGCACAGGTGACCTAACACTATATTATGTCAGCACGACTACCTGTGCAGCTATATGAACCGTCAGATTAATTTGAATTTCCATTTGATCCGATCCCTTACAGGAAAGCAGGAAGAGCTTAGAGAGGAGCAAAATCTTGGTCACAGTCAAATCTGTATCCCAAGACTAATTAAATCCGCCATCTGGTTGATCAGGCAACTCGACATTACGTTGACTTATATCACTTAGGTTGGAGGAGATAGTCATGGAATGACGATCAGTGGTAAGACCAGTTTGTTGTAGATTCTATTTTCCTGTTTAGCTTCAAACATTCCCCTCAAATTCTTCGTCACATTCACGTGGTTGATAACACATTCCAACTTGTACAGATGTCAGTCAAAGCCGAAATTACAGCCGTCATGTGAAATGATGTGCCGTTTATGGCTTGATAGGGGTAAAATACTAGTCGATGATAGGTATACAAGCGCCTGTTAAGACCAAGTCGATCTAGCTAGACGATGGATTTAGTAGATAAACAAAACACGTGACTCCAACGTGGGAATAACATACTAAACTTTTAGGGTAGATGGTGCACACTGTTGTAATGCATATTGTAACATCACTCCATGTTTTGATTATCAAGCAGCATGGAATCGCTTGAAACCGAAAAACACGTATGCAAACAAATGAGGATCTGGTGACATTAATCGTAATGTATTTGTTCATATACTAACTTCTAGGTACATCCTTTCCGTCAGATTACTGGAACATATTTAGGGAATCGATATAGCTTGCAAGCACGTAATTCATCCCTGATCCTAATCTCAGATCGGAGTTCGGTCAAGCATACAACCGAGCTGAGAGTTGCACGTAAGTGAGCAAAGATTACTCCGGTCCTGCCAACCACTGCTTCTAATTGGCTTGCGATCAGAGGTAGAGAAGGCGCCGCTGACGTTACTCCTGGTCACGTGACACCAGGCCATTTGACTCGAGGATTGATGGCTGAACTGCATTAACGATTTAGGAGCAGAGTCTGCGTGACCACCATACATTTAAAAACCACACCGAAGTAGGCCAGGCATGCGCAGAAAACCTTGGCAATCTCCCGTGTCCCCACCTGAAGTTGTCTGATAAGCCTGAGGGTTAGGAATAATTTCTTATATCTATGATTACCACCGGCTATTAACTACGACTATATGCAGTGGGGCAGGGTTGACTAAGGTTCCAACAGTGCACTGATCACAACTGGTAAATTTCGTTTGCTGCGTGCAGTGTACAACTCTTCAGGTAGTATCCTCATTTCAAATGAAATTAAACGTCTTCGTGTGCTGTTCCGCGTGTTGGTCGTATAGACAAATGTAGATTTTACTGGTGTAGTTGTCAAGTTCCAAAGATCTGTATTATATCGCAAGTTTTGATGTTTTGATATTTTGGTTTGCGTTAAAGCATGGAAATCATCCTGATTTGTTCCACCTATTTTCCATGCTAATTTGGGGCGGAAAAAATGTCATTCTCACTGGCAAAATGATGTGAAGACAATTCAGTGTTACATATCATTACCATGATAGTCATCATCATCAACAACATTGTCAGCGGTACATCAATTGATCTCATTGTTGATTAACTGCCACATAGACATGAAGAAAAAAGCCAACCCTGCACAGGAAGAGCGAAGAAAAAAGAAACGGAAGAAGAGGGACCTAACTACTGAAGAATGCTATGTCATCCAACATTAGGATGCCAACACCTTGTTGATAAACAACCAAGCTATAAATAAAAGTAAGGAGTCATCAGCAAAACAGCTTCTATATGAATTTCACTGCAGCACATCATTAAGTTATTACATATCAAAGCTCTATTCGTTCAGTCTTTTTACTCATCAAAACTGAGCGAATAGTGTTTAAGAACTTTGGCTTGCACCCAATAGCTGGGCAGGTTTCACGTAAAAAAATCTCTCGGCTGCATTGCACCAGGAGTCTCCAACGTAAGGATTAACGACCCTAACACCCCTTCGATAACAGAGGGTGATACACACTGTAACTATTGAAACATTGTACTTTTTCGATTCCATCTTAACTCTGTTGAGTTGACAGGACGCGTGGAACATGACGATACCCAATTTGACATAGTCCGGTTCTCACGAAACCTGGTGTGTACTAGTTTATCTTAACGGTGTAAGTCTTCACCGCTCCTGATAACGTCTAGACGACCAAAGCTTAGACGTTCATGGATCCAAGTTCGTATTCAAGTACATAGACGACCGGGTTATCGTACATCACGTGAAAATCCATTGAACTTTTGTAAGAAGAGGACTCTGTGTCTTCAGGAATGGAGTAAGTAGTAAGATAACGTAGAAGATAAAAACCGAACTCACAACCTTAATGGAGAAATCGATTGTTCATACAGATCTCACTTGTGGTAACTTGACGATATCATCTCTCTGAAGGGGTGCAAATTGGAAATTATGATGTTTATAGCTATGGACGCCTACCTTTTGACCACCTATAGTTTGTTGTGCTTATCACTGCAAAATCGTGAACATCTGTTGGTCTCCGACGTGTCACGTGCTAGTCCCAGTGGTTCCGTAAGACTTCTCTTTAGGCAGATTCATACGTACTAAGTGAAGAGTATTGAAACGTTTGAACTGACTCGTCATGAGGTGCTGGGAGTGGAAGTGACTTCGCCAACTTGATTGTTTGGGAGAATTCACTATGTTTTAATATATGTCTGGTAATCAGGTTCGTTCGTCAATAATATAAACTTGTCATAGTGGTCAAGAAACTAAGTAATTGTATGTAATCGCTTCTGTCCTACAGCAACAAGTGCTGTTTCGAAAGGACTGCCTATAACTACTTGTTTTATTTATCGAGACGGCTCATTACGGAAAGTAAAACTGACATTTTGTGGGCACGGTTTCGAAAGAACTTCCAACAGATCTAAGCCAGAGAGTACATAAAGTCACTCATTTCATTTGATGATACATTTGTAACTAATGAACAAACCTCTGTTGAACACAATCGTTTTTCTGTCAAGTTGACTTCGTCAAAGTCATCAGTCAAACTGAATGAGTCCTCAGGACTACGTGTATCAAACCTCCGCTTAAAAGGCGTCAGGGTTGATAAAAAAATATCCAACAAGTTTGCACCATTGGATTTCGGTCACAGATAAAATTGGTCTTAGTGGTAATTCTAGTTTGTGGGTTTTGGATGCTATACAGTTCCGGCGTCCATAAACCACCACGGTTTATTGAGTAACGCCCACACTATCGTAAATCACAAGTGTGATGGGTTCAGCCATATTTATTCCATTTAAGTTGGAGAATTTGAACTGAGACGGAGTAGACCATACGATGTCGTGTACAGTGTCATGTATACTTCATTCAGTGTCCATCAATTCTTGCAATGAAAATGACATATTTTACTTAGAACCGGCAGTCACGGCAACAGGGTGTGACTCATGGACGCAGTGATGATAGGCAAGCTAACATCGTACTACTAACATGGTTTTGTATACGTGTGGAAGTGTGACAAAGAAGGCTCGAAAACGAGGGTCAAAGGTTATACGGTGGAATTTCGAGACTAGAGTCACACCGATAACAAAAGGTTGTGTGACAAAGGTCAAACTGTAATCGTAGGTCAATATGTGGCCAAGACAAGTTGAATGGGAAATGGATGACAGATTATGTGTCAAACAGATTTCTCTACACTAAAGTGCTAAAGTTAGATCAGTGGCCGTGGTTTACGTTCAGACGGCTTGTTTGAACACCATGCTGGCTAGATAACAACTAGTTTCAAAATTGAACACCACCCACACCTAATCGCAGCCTTCGCATTTAGACAAGCCTTTCGGTTGACCCACTTCGAAAGGAAGCACTAAACTCGAGTTTTGCTCTTACTAGAGCTCATCACTAGTGCATATCCTTGTCCGGATTGAAGTTTACACAGGGATAAAAAATTCCATCTTTGCAAGCAGTATACTCCTATTTGCACTGGTCACCAAAACATGTTTGTAATCTAGTTCGGGGTCAGTTTATTCGTGCAAAATTACTTGTGATCAAAAGATGAGTGATGTCAATAAAAACAGATATATGGCCTGTAAATAATAATATATCGAATATACATTAATTACAAAACTGCATGGCAATATGTTAGGAAATATCAAATCCCGGATAGTGCAGTAGATATGATTGTTATCGATCATTGATTGAATCAGTGGAAGCTTGCGGGGTATGACGGATGGGTGGGTTGCTGTGAGAGTTGTCCTTGACTTGTAATTCGTTTGCTGGATGAAGCTGTACAAGTCTTGCAGTCAAAAATCTTCACCGTTGGATTGCGTCTCGTTCAGTTAGCATGGCGACGTCAAGACAGGATGTGTTAATCAACATGTTGAACAGCAATAAATAGTCATTTTTTTTGATGCATCATGTGGAGGTATGTGACAAAACTTGAGTAGTTGTTATAGCAGTGTTTGTGGCCAAGAGCCATACCAAACAATGACCTAGCTAATGTGTGGGCGACACCGACACTAACATTGCTGAATGAATTGGAACCGCTGACCATGTTGAGCATTCCTTGCCAGGTGCTTCGTCTGGCTGCTGTTCGTAGGCGTTGTGCCATCCATCGATCAGATAAACGCTTTTGGAATGTGATCCGAATGGGGATCAATGTCGGGACACGCTATAAAGCGGATAAGACACGTTAAAGAGCTGACTCACCTAATTGCATATATGACAGCTTCAGCAAGGTAACTAAGGAACGTGTAGGGACGAACACATTGCAAGTGTGATGATGGATTTACCATAATGTTTTGGTTGACCGAACAGCTGCCTGTCAAGTTATCTCACACTAACTCAACCAACACCTGCAAAAACAAGTTATCGAACAAATAGTGTGGCTACATATTCTCATATTTAGATCTGTGCTCAGGGGACATGAATTCATGTCAGTCATAGTAGACATTATTCACCGCAGCTAGTATGCTGAAAGATAGTTCACAACCAGCTAACAAAAATGGATAACTCTTGGTTGTATATCTGTTGGAAATTCTGGTGAGGTGGGTATGATTTCTGAATGCCAAGAGTTTGTTAATTCAGCTATAAGAATTTGCGTGTAGATTAAACTTACTAGTCGAACGTTATCCTATGTCGCTCTGAATATGACTAAAGAATGTACTGTAGATTGGCAAATACGCTGCAGTATATTTTACATAAAACAGATCCACAATAGCTGTGTTGTGCACAGAAACTGCCAATGGTAAAAACTGGTGGTATTCAAAATACTTTTTTGAACACGTTTCAGGCAGGTGAGTAACCACGAGCAGAGATATTCCTGGACGACAGCCAGCTAAAATCAGTAGGTAAGTCAGTACACGCAAGATGACCCTTTTATTTAAACGAACAGTCCATTACTGATGAGTAGTAGGAGATTTTGATTTTCACATAAATTGGAAATCACTCACAATTGATCGCAGCTGTCGCATTCCCATAGATTTTTCAGTCATACCCCTCTTACAAAGAAGCACTATACTCGAGTTTCGCCTTCATTAGAGCATATCTTTGCCAGGACCGGAACTATAATTCTACTCACGCTTCCATGAAGCAACCCTGGTGACCATTACGTGATTGACCTCGCATTAGGCACGACTGAATTATCATTATGGAATGCTCTGAATGCTCGATCGCCTCGAGAAGAGACATAGTAACTGTCCTGTTAACTCCAATCGATGATATTCTATTTATATGAAAACCAAAATCCTCAACTACTCGCCACTAATCAAAATATCACCAAACAAGTTGATGATTTCAACTTGAGGAGAAGACCTAGTCGAGTATATATATATATATATATATATATATATATATATATATATATATATATATATATATATACCCACCTGCTTCTGAGTGGTAGACAGCGTAAGTCATCATCATCATCACCATCATAACAGCCATGAGCCTGACCAAAACGTACTGTGGCTGGAGCCGCCGTTCACCTCAACAGTGGCGTGGAATATCCTAGAAGAAAACGTTACTAAGACGGTTGAAAATTATTAAAATAGACTAAGCGGAAGAACTAGATATGGTATGGATGCAGGTGCGCCATTGACTGCGACACATTGCCATCTCGGATAGCATCTCTAACTAGCGGTTTGAGTGATGACGATGACCCCATTCAGGCAGGCGACACCTACACACTTTGCTCAATGGAGCAGTCAAGGTCTTCATATTTCGTGACCACATTGTGGCCTGATTACCATGTAGTTTTACCCAACTTTTGGTGGTCTCAGTATATAATGCTCGGTATGGTAAACACAGCTGGCAAACGAATTGCGTGACCTAACCATCGCAAGGTATGCACCATGAGTAGTTGCTCGATTGATCGCGCAGCCCGAGCGCTCCGGAATACGCGTCGCCGAACTACCGCATTGCTCACGCGATCAGTCCACGTAATGTGGGCAGCCTAGGTAGATTATTCACAATTTCTTTCAGGTAGGCCTCCGTTTTTATTGACTATCATATACCATCCACTTACTTGACCGAGTAGTAGCCTTCATTCTTCTAAACGTTTCAACCGAATTCTATCGAGCTCGGTACTCTTGTTAAACACAACTTGTGCTCAGCAAGGAGCACTCAGACTAGATAACAGATGGCCAGATTAATTGTATTTGTGTGGGTTGTAGCATAAGTGGTGACCGGACTGACAGCCAGTACTGATTAAAGTTCAGGTAAACAGTACACACCGAGAAACCGGTAGCAACTAAAAAACAATAACAAATCGGAACATTGGACCCTCTTGGTAAATCTGAGTGGTAAACTCGCTCACTTCTTACGTTCTGATCAATCACAACAAGTGTATAGAAACCGTGGTCTAAGTTGCATCAAGCCAAAATGGTATCCAGTTAAAACATCAAAGGGCACGTGTGGACCTACTCTGTCAGGGTATTTTCAACGTTA
The DNA here is from genome assembly GCA_013368495.1 of Paragonimus heterotremus. NCBI lineage: Eukaryota > Metazoa > Platyhelminthes > Trematoda > Plagiorchiida > Troglotrematidae > Paragonimus > Paragonimus heterotremus. Next base: position 63,972 of record LUCH01002903.1, read on the forward strand.
GTGATAAGTTGCACGTTTGTAGGAGATGATAACTCACAAAATGATTTAGTCTCCTCATACCCTACGTCTTTCAACGTAATAGCTTGTCAAAGTGAATTGCTTTGTTCCCACTAGGTCTGTTAATTCGTCAACGTGCTTTTTATCAACTCGCATAACTATGAACGTCGCACACAGCAAATCGTCACGCCCATGTGTGTCTACCCAATTACGATCAATTGGTATTGCTGCAGAGCGTTTAACTGTAACGCATGCTTACTTAATTGATCACTGTAGGCTATTTCAGACGCGTACAACGAAATGGCTTGAAATAGAGCTACACGAGTCAGAAGTAATGCTACAAAACCGAAAAATATCATACCTTATATACCTTATCTGATAAACTCAAAAATAGTGTGATGTGGTGGAGAAGAGATTGGCGAACCTATGGTACGTTGATTTCTTCCTGTCGCTGAATCAAACATATTCGACTCATGTTGGTATAACTATCCATTATAATCAGATTGTACCATGTTCGCTGCTATAACAGAAGAGAAGCGAGCGAATTGTCTTTGTATAGAAAATCTTAAGCTTCAGTGCTAGCTTCCATAATGATTTTCCGGAGAAATAATTCTTTCGAATGATTTGACGGGCTTACAAAAAATGAAAATGATCGTGGAACTTAAGCTGGCGGATAACTACCATGGACCAACCCGACTGATGTGAACAAACCCATTTATGAAACATTTAGAAAAAAATTGCGGATAGAGAGGTAATGACAGGTGACTCACAAACTACCGCGATGCCACCGAATCAGATATTGCACACACACACACACACACACACACACACACGCACATGATTACCCGACTTGCGATTGGCTGTAAATTCACTTGGTCCATTTCGAATTTTCATTCGCTAAATCCGGAGTGGTATAAGCGAAACACAAAACTAAATGGATATCTCTTCACTTATCATGTTCAAGGTCGTATGGGTTGAATTTAACCGGATTTCTCCAGTGTTAACGTTTACTATCACCAGTAACCCTCAGCTGACATGTTGTGGGTGTTGTTTTTCCTCCTATTCAGCAGTTATGTAAGAGGAACATCTAACCCTGCCTATCGGGATTGTGGTGAGTCTTCTTACGGCTTATTACATGCTGTTCATCCAATTTATTTTAATGCACTGAATTGGTTTCGTGTGACGTTTTGAAGCACTTTTGAGTTAAGATTGTTCTCATCTAAACAGAATTGTCCAATACATTTGGACTTGTTAAACATGTTTATTTTCTTTTTGTTTGTGCCTAGGGAACATCAGTTCCAGAGGTACTCCATCTTGTACGTTAATGTCATGCAACCTGTATATCACACTCGGACAGAGTAAACAATTCGTTAGTGACTGTCATATTTATGTATTGAGAGAACTCAAGATCTTATCGTATCTAAGAGTTTACCGTTGAAAGAAAAGAGTCTTAACGAATTCTGAATGCTCACACATGTTTGTATACACTAGAAAGTCGCCACTGAAACAGTGACTCATTCGGCCGATATCGACGAATGAAGTTGTAGCACTGTGATAAGATCTTGAGGCTGTTTCAGCAAGACATCGGATAACAATGACGAGGGCCTCCAAAGCGTGCTTGTTTGGAGACCTTGCGGCTCAAGTCAAATCAATGTTGGAATTGACCTAAGCGCATATGCAGGGAAGGTGTTGCATAACCGGATAACCGTCAACAGCCACCTTTTGCTGTCAGACTAGATGACATGGTTGGAGTATCAAGAGTCCTCTATCACAAGCGCTGGGTGTTTGTGATTGAGAAATAGGTTCTAGCAGACTGTAGTCCACACACAGACAAAGTCGGTTTTTATCACCAACTCACTAACCTTACTCACACAGTCCGGTATACGGACTGACTGGAGACTCGAATACTCAAGCCGGCGGGCTGAACACTGATGTGCGTGACTTGGGTAGCCCATACTTATGTGATACTTGTCGAAGAGACAATAACGAGTGTTTGTAGCAGCTGTGTAGTGCTAACGTTCAAGCTCTGGTGAGTACTAATTTTCGTCAGTTCGCAACCTGACGAAGTACTCGGAGGGCACAGACTGATCACATAGCTGTCAGCTATCAATGGCTTGGATATTTCCAAGATTGTAATTCAGTCCGGAACATTTCGATTGGGATCCAGCACTAAAATATGCGCTCTACGCCTACCACAGCATGCTTGTTTCTAGTGTAGTACCCCACTCACCAAACGTCACTGAAACACACTGGACGCGGATGACGTTCAGTGCATAAATGCGGTTCTGAATAATGCGGCGCTACTTTTTGTTCGGCTGGCAATCACTGGGCCTCCATACGACCACTCGATCTTCTTGACGCCTGCCAGAATGTTCCTTTTAGTAACGGGTAATAGTAAGTTCAGATGTCTACTCGCTTGGAACTCCGTAAATGACGACGGGAGGATTAGGAGGCCTGGTAGACACAACGTGCAATCGGTATGGAAAAAGCCGCTGCCGCCGGAAACTCTCGGAAGCATTTCCATTTCATCCGAACGACGGGTCTGGGTTAGGTAGTTCACTACTGACTCTCATCCAACTTGTTCAGTTGGCCATACTATTCGTTAATAATACAGCTGGCATCGCTTGAGTGTGCTCGTGTTAAATCAACCATTTTATGTCATACCGTTTGTTCTGCTGACAAATGATGTATAAGGAAGTGATGATCTAATGAAGAATTAATTTAAGTATTGCACAACGCTGTAGGTTTCATTTTGGTTTAGCCTTCCAGTTTGTGTAGGCAGGGAGAAACGGGTTCGTCGGGATAATAGCTACCTTTGTACCAACGTGGTTATCATAGTGACATTGTTGGTTTCATTGCGTGAATTTCCAGTCCGAGATTAAGGCTAACCTCGCCCGTTAACAATCGTCCCAGAGGTCACAGCCTGACTCGTAGCTGTGCCTCGGCGATAAAAACCAAGCCCACGATTGAGTTTCTGACGCAATTATCTCGCATGTTTCATGTAAAGAATTCAAGTTTAATTGACTGGTGTAGCTCTACACTAAAGTGAATATGCAGGCATGTCAATAATACCCTGTGTGAGATATCCAATTTATTCGGCGGACGTATCGCATCTGGACTCTTCCTTCGTCTTCTTATATTTGAAGAGCCATCCGAGGCGATCTGACCTCCATCCACATGCGGATGCAACAACCATTGCATCCTCTGACGCACATCCTTTCGCTATGTCCAAATTGATGTCTCTGGCACAACTCGTTGGAAAGCTGGATGAGTTTCTATCCAGAACGCTACAGGAGTATTTCGTGACATCACCGTTGTAACATCACTTAAAGCAAAGACCTGATGGAAACCATTGTGATGATATCCTCAGACTTAAAGCGAGGTGGTCATCTGGACGACCTTGAAGTGGTGCATGACCTCTAGTGTATGGGTCAGCCATGCATCGTCTATTGAGCGTACGTGTGTCATGCTTGCATATTTATATTTGTTACGTCACCTTTCTTATATTCTAATGGCATATCGCTTTAACGCGTTCCATATTTATATAATGTTTGCCATTTCGGAAACTATCCCCTTCACAAATATGAGTATGAGTAACATTTGTTAATAGGCGGAATGTCACGTGTGCCACAAAACGAGTTTAATAGTTACCACTGTTCTTCGATGATATACACCATTAATCATGTGACAGACTGAGCTTTTGCACACGTTTCGCAAGTGCTCTTGACGTAGGTAATGTTCCTTGCACTCGTTTAAATTTGAGATAAGCGGCAAAAAGTGATTCGGAAATGAGTCAGCATCTCCTAATCCTTTTGTACATTTCTTTATGCCTTTCTGAAACTGCTCAACATTCAGTCTGATAGATAAGCTTCGTAAGCGTCTTCTAATAAGTGAAATCTCAGTTACTGATGAGTAGTAGGGGATTTTGATTTTCATATAGATTGAAAATCACTCACAATTGATCACGGCTGTCGCATTCACATAGACATTCCAGTCGGCCCTTTCGAACTACAGAAGCACTAGACTCGAGTTTCGCTCTCATTAGAGCTAGTCAGTAGTGCACATCCTCGACACTGCCAGGATTAGAACCATGGCCATGCTGTTCACGAGGCAACTGTGTTTACCACTGCGCCATTGACCTCACGTTAGGCACGACCGAATTATCATATGTGAACACTCAACCACTTTCGCACTATTGATGAGCTCTAATGAGGGCGAAACTCGAGTCTAATGTTGCTGCAGTTCGAAATGGGCTGACTGGAAAGTCTGTGGGAATGCGACAGCTGCGCTTATTTGTGGGTGATGTTCAATCCATATGAAATCTAAATTACTTGTGTTACTCATTAATATGGAGTAGCATGCACAATCTAACGAAAACCGCAATCGATTCGGCGTATTCGCATTTCTCAAATGACCTGTCGGCTTAACGGCTTTTTAAAAGGACAGTTTCGTCACTGAACTGTTAATCTTACAACTCAGAACATCTTACTTATTTTTGAGTAATCCGGAATTCTGAATGATATTAACTGAAGTTCGCTCAAGCCTGATTGCTGCTTTAACAGTCAGATAGACATTCAGACGGTCAGCTACATAGTCAGACCGTTTCGAAGGCAACATGCATAGAATCAATCTCATCAGTGAGACCTAGCCCTGTCGGGACCGGGTTAAACTCCCACCATCGTGTTTGCATGGTGAGCAAGTTGAACTCTGTTCTAGTGTAATCCCACCAAATGTTACATCATCATGTGCAGACGCCTAAATTATCCTGACTATTCGTCATGATGATGGAGATGGCAGTTGTCTTGTTGTTTCCTTTATGTAATCCCCTTCACACGGGACCATTCATTTAGGCTAACGTCGAGCTTAACAAAGATGCTGCTACGATCTGCTGGAAGTAATAGGGCAACTTCACACGCAGGAGTGGGTGACACACCTCAATGTGATTATTCGGTCATACACTCAGCAACCAATATGGTCGTTGTGCGAGCACACAGAACTGGATTCAGCATCCGATCGGAGTAATAAGATACACTACTGATGAGTTCTGACCAAAAACGAAGTGCATCAGTAGTACCGCCTCATCAAATTAGAATGATATTCATATTTAAGTTTACTGTAAGAGGGCGTTGTGTATGAACGAAATGTGTGTGCTTACTCAAAGTAATCATTGAATATAACAGTTAACCGACAAGCCAGTTTGATTAGTTATCCAAGTGTTATCCAAGTGATAATTGCATGTAGTTAAAAATATATGACGTCAAACACTCCAGATAAGTAGACGAAACAACTGTACGATGGGGTCTTTGGTTTGTTTCAATACTGTGAATATACCCGGTTTAGTCATGAGAAGAAACGCGTAGCAATAAAGCTCGTTTTCAGTGTTTCATCAGGCTAAGTACAACATATTTATATGGGTTCGATGGGGGTGATAAATAACGTATCACTGAAGCGAAAGATGTCAGTCAACAGTTTCCGTCTGGTTTGAGTCATGAGACTTAGTTACATAACATTGACCACGTGAGTTGTACGAAATCTGCGAGAGATACGTCACATCTATGCGATCATTCTATTCTGGGTTTGCGTACACGGCCATGGAAGGTTTAACGTTTTGACCAGTCGTTTTTGAGCGCACAGTGGTGGTGAGTATAGGCGAATTGCGATGGCCTCTGCAATTGATAGTATACGACCCGTTTCAGTTGTATCCCACGTGTTCGATAGATTGGCTTGAACGATCCTGTCTGATTGATTAGATGGTTCGACTCGATCAAGTGCGTTGCGACCGCAGACGAGCAGGGCCTTATCGATCCTCGCGTCAGCCACACCGGTTGGTGCTCCCGAATGCGTTCGGATAATCGCCGTGTTGTGCGGCCTATGTAGCTCGTTCCGCAGGAACAAACAAAACGTTAAACACAAAAAGAGGCGGCATCAACAGGCAATATATCTTTCAGCTGCAGGCGCAATATTGTTGTGGAGGTAAACTGAACGCGTAGTTGGGCTGCTAAATATGTTTTATTGATGGCTAAATTAGGCTTCTTCGTTACGGTTTCAGCGATACCATCATCCTTGAAGGGCAAGGAAATATAAACAGACTTTTTGTTTGCAGTTAGTGGTTTATCTATCTTAGTGCTTACTAGCATATTTTTATGAATAAATTGCTCCGGACAGCCAGTTTCAACGAGTGTATTAAATCTAAACTGTCTTAACTCTTCGATGCTGTCGCTCGAACATACTTTCGTGACTCTATCTATCAGACATCGGATTAAGTTTCTCTTTTGTCTTAGTGGTACAAAACTATTGAAGTTTGTATACTGGCCCGTCCGACTTGCTTTACGACACACCTTCCGTTGTATCGTGCCATCCTCGTGACGAGACATGAGCACGTCTAGAAACGCTATAACTACTGGTGGTTCGGGTTCTAGGGTAAAATGAATATTCTTATGCACAGAATTGAAATGAGTCAGTATTCCACTGAGGCTTTTAGATTCATCTGCCACACAGATGATATCGCCTACATAACGCTTGTAGAGGGTGACTGATTTTATTTGATCAGCTAATGAACTACGCTTTAGCTTTGCTGGTCAAAACGTTAAACCTTCCATGGCCGTGTACGCAAACCCAGAATAGAATGATCGCATAGATGTGACGTATCTCTCGCAGATTTCATAAAACTCACATGGTCAATGTTATATAACTAAGTCTCATGACTCAAACCAGACGGAAACTGTTGACTGACATCTTTCGCTTTAGTGATACGTTATTTATCACCCTCATCGAACCCATATAAATGTGTTGTACTTAGCCTGATGATGAAACACCGAAAACGAGCTTGTTTACTACGCGTTTCTTCTCGAAACAACTGTAGTGCGTCAGTTGTCAGTATGTAATCTTTGAAGGCGGATTTTGTACCTGGTATATTTTCCCTCACACTTGGTTGCATATGTCATGCTATCCAGTAATCATGCATATAGTTATATGGAACGGAAAACGGCATAAGTGTGAAACAAAATAACACTCGATGAAATTAGGGTACAAAAAGCGAGGCATAATTCAGGCACAGAAGCTGAAATCAAGATCAGGTTGATTCCAACGAAAAAAGGACCTACTAGCATGAACACTAAAAGTCGTACACCATGCTCAAAAAATTTCAGATGACTCAGTTTAGTTTACACTAGGAATTGTTTCACGAGTGCATGGATCAAGTCTTTGTTTAAAACAAGATTGCAATGGTGCTGGCACGCTAGATACACTAGGGTGCTTCAAACTGGACAATCTACAGCAATAAGCGAATGTTTTGCATTTCATGTGACCCTTTAGTTTTGCACCTTCAACGAGCGCATTCAGAAGCTATGATTCAGATCAAGCATGTAAGAATGTGCCTTGGAAAATGATACATTTGACATGCCCTTCGTTAAATTTCTATAAGATCTGTGTCATGTCCAAGATACATAGAGAACCGACTCAGCTGAAACAATCTTTCAAAGCATGAAACGGGACGAGCTTGCCTTGAAGTCCTGTGCTGTGCTATTTCAGTCAGCTCGGTAGCTCTTATACAGTGTGTTTAACGTACTTACATGATCAACTGAGGCTGACTATCAACTGCACGTTTTGCAACCAAAACGTCTCCGCTAGCTGGGATAACGACTTGATTAGCGTGCTAACTGTTATCGTTAGCCAGGCGCAGTTAGGAGACAAGCCGAGATCATGGCTTGCGAAGGTTTGTACTTGATTTTTCGGATCTTTAAATGCGCTAAACACGTGATGAGAGACGACTATGCATCGTGGTAAATTTTGCAGAATTAGACGTTTTGTGTTTCAGTGACGTAAGCTATCGAGGCAACTCTGGGCGGTACTATTCATCATTCGTTACATTCTTATGTCGATTGTGCGTGACAGTATCGTGGAACACACCAGCTGTACGAACAACAGCAGGTCCACAGTGGAACCCTCAGCTCAGTTGCTGAATACCAGTTTCATAACGGATGATACTTGCAGGCACTCCTACAGACTACAAGATGGCTCAGTAGTGATGAAGTCAATTATCCAACAGAATTTCACGACGTCTAAGCCAGCCTACTTCAAATGCTTCTGTCTGATTTTGAGCTACCTGTCAGTATGCGGCCAGTATGAGAGTCAGTACGTCATACTGTAACCACTACCCGACTGTTTAAACTTAAAAACTCAACGTAAGCAAAAAGCAGGAGGCAACCAATTACATCTGACCACACAAAGTTGGCTGCCGATTTGCAGTAGTTCGAAACCAACGAGTTATATCTGTTCATAACAACCCTGTATACGATGACCAAGCATTGACTGAGTGGCTCCTGGTCGATTAATACTATTTACTTAAAGCTTTTCTTGCTCATGTGCATCACTTACCCGACGGTTTGTTCCCACGTTGTTAGAAAGTATATCTAACGAGATCTGGGTGCCTAGTTTAGTCCCACCAGTCGAATACATAAAAACAATCGGTTATATAAACTCAGTGCAGGAGAATAAACGAATTGAACGTCAAAGTGAAGTGGGTTAAACAATTCCAATACAAGAGGTACAAAATTACCGGCAGTATCACCTGGGCCAGTCACTTTGTTTACTCACTTACAGCCTCACGATGTTAAATGTTCATTGAGGCGATAACGATGAAGCGTCACGTCATATATCCACGGGCATAAGTGCTAATATCGTCATTTCAATTTAACTGGAATTGTTTACCTCATCCCATTATATACCGATATAACATTCATTTAAATCAAAATCCTTCCAACTGGCTGCTTCACATAGTTAATCCGTGAGTATAAACATAATGTCTGCACCATGCAGTGTCTTTCTGTGGTCACAGACAAAGGCTTCAAAATCCTGTTACGTAGCTTATGGCGACCAGTACAAATAAACACGATTGGCTGTAACCTAGGATGCTGAAATAAATATGGGATATCTATACAGACGCAGTCGACTAAACGTCAAGGCTCGAACTCAACATGGTTGTTATTGTGTTTTATTGAGAGCGTTCTCTTGTTCAACATGTGCTTAAATTGCATCATTAACTAGTAATAGGTCCCAGATGTCTCGAAGCAGCAGACTCTTTGTTGGTTTAATAGTTCCTTCAACATGATTGCCTTTTCGACAGGTTCAAAGTCAGGAATGGTTGTTTCTTTGGAGGTCATTCCATGCGAGGAACATGTGTGCACTCTTCACAAAGGAACCAATTCCACTATTGTATTGAAGTTTCGTACAAGTACGTCGTTTTCACGTATGCTTGTTCACGGTGTTTCTCACAGCTAAACGATCTACCGTATGTTCATCGTTGTTCTTTCATTGATCGTGCTCTTATAAACGGCAAATTAGTTCACACCTACTCATTGTTACTAGACTTGCTTTCTTAATTCGCTTTTCGGCTCTCAAATTCACATTCCCGACATATTGCTGTTCTATTCACTTTTTACCTCAGATATAGAAATGCAGATCTTTTTTTACTGGAATCAAGTCCGATGCCATTTTGGAGTATCCAGTTACATATGCCAACATAAACCGGGCTGATAACTGGGTGATTAGAAAGCCAGACTAATCACTCCAGCTCAACCAGACTAATTTCTACAGGATCATCGTAAGCGGGTAATGAAGAAGATAGTCGGCTAGATAGGAATAAGTGACGAATAAACTATGATTGAAACCGTCCAGTTAATGCTACAAGCCTCGAAAGGATAATTCTTTTCTGGATGAACGCTATGTAATACCCCCCCCCAAAATAACTGGAACAATCTTGAGCTTAAAGCCAAATACAATTGTGATAGCGGTTACGAGATTATAAGCAGTAAACCTGGATATATGCAACCCATTTGTGTCTACCACTTATCAGGTAAGTTATTTGCAGGGCATGAAGAGTCTGGGTGATTAGTTCTCCTTATCTGTCAAACGAACGTTTCTATTCGATTACCTGTTAACTATTCCAGTGAAGCTGTTCATCTGACCCGATAGTATGAACAAGGTCACCTGACCGCCTCACTCAGTGCTCATAAATCGATCGTGTTCATGCCCAGCATGCTAGGGCATCCTAACATATAGCAGGCAATACTGGATGAGATGTAACCACAGCTTATTCGGGTTGATACAAGTATTGTTTTCTTCATACAGATTGAAAATCACCCACAATTGATCACAGCTGTCGCATTTCCATGGACTTTCCAGTCGGCCCATTTCGAACAGAAGCACTAGGCTAGAGCTTCGCTCTCATTACAGCTCGTCAGTAGTGCATATCCTCGCTACTGCCGGGACTAGATCTCCGGCCACGCTGTTCATGAGGCAACCGTGTTTACCACTGAGACATTCACGCCATTTACGCATGTTCGATATTCGGGAATCGTGTATACACGTCCAACTGGACGCCACAGACGTTTAACTAAAGGCAGCGCTCGGGTTCTGTTTGCGGATTAGAGATCTGCTCCAGTTGTGTGGAAGATGCAATTAGTCGTCTCTTATCCGACCACCTCTTCCAGTTAACTTCTCACATGAGTTGACTGGGTGAGCAACACGACAGTCCGTCAGCGCGTATTTTGGAGATGTACAAGTTCGCGATCGACAACTGGGATAATGTAAAGGCACAATCTCGGCACGGTTCGGTGTCCAATATAAATGACTGGACGTATTGCCATGTGACGCTACTACCGAGGTTTGACCCCAATTTGATAACGTCCACATTCTGAGCGGTCTTGTTACGAGCCACGTAAAGGTTGGCACGTACGGACACAGAAAAGCGCACCTGTACCGCACCCTCGTTATTGCACTTGACAATTTTTCTATTGAAAGCACTACGTTCCTCTGATCGAGTTTATCATAAAAACAGGAAAACAAACGTTGCGGGATGTGAACATTTCGACTTATCTGGTCAGCCGCATTTTAAACACAAGCAGAATATATAATACAGGGTTACGGCAACAATAGCTGTAATTGGTCGATTTTTAACAATTCACATCGTCCTATCAATATCCTGATCGGTTCATCCAGCGTGATTGATGAGCATTCTTCGCACGTTTTACAATGCGGTTTGTCTAGTCTAGGTTACACATCTGCTCTCACATTTTCAGCGATTCTGGGAAACGAGAACACATCGAATGGATAGTTTGGTTGAACTTGTGATCGTTTGGACATCGATTCAAGCGACTCCCATTAGGAAACTTTGGAAGTATCAATCACGAATATCGACCATTCATTGTCAACTGTGAACTGCTATTTTGCTGTCATTAGACTGATAACCTTTACTTCACATGCAATGATTGAATTGGATGACAGCGATGATTACAACATTAACTGATCTGAGTTTTCGAAATTTTGTCATTTACTTAATTAAACAGGAACATTTGAAAATGCAGGTAAATTGCACATGACAACCGCGTTTCTGTTCTCTACAAAACTACTCTTCATGCTTTTAATCTCTTTTCCACAGAGGATGTCGTCCAGCATGGGACAGTGGTTGTGCACGGTATCCTCGCCCACGTGCCTATCCATTTTCCCTTGGATGATGCGACCATCTGCTCATTTCTGTCGCCTCCGTGTCCAATGTTGCCCACACAGGACAGTTACACATACACGTTCTCATTGCCAATAAGCCACTCCTATCCAAGCGTAAGTTAGATTCGAGTCTTATATTTGCAACGGACAGTTGACTTTGGTATGCTGAAGTGACGAACAGTGCCTCCACTAACGGTGCGTTGGCTTATCTTTCCATACCGTCCACTAATCAAACCATGCGTTAATATCACGGTGATACTGAAAACGAGCTCTGAATGGGTTTGCGCTGACCGTGAAATTGCATCGAACTGTTCAAGCTGACAATAACTCCTTGAAGACGTGTTCATCGTATGTTTCCAACAACGCTGACTGAATAATTTGATGATTGCTCTTTAATGGACCAAAGGAAAATCGGTGGTAAAATTCGGCATGACTTATACTTAGTGTCAAATATCTCTGTCACCGAATTCGTACATTGATCAGGGGATATAGGTGCAGGATGCAACAGATTGATCGCCGAGTACTCCCCCAATGTTCAGATAGACTATATTAGTCAAGTCATTATGTTTGTACAAGATAGCTGATCTCACACAAGATCGAGTCTTGCGAAGTATGTTCAGCGAGGCACAAAGTGTGAGTTTGGGTGCAATTTTAACCCTGCTCAATGACGATGATAACCAGACTCAATTCGTCTTCGGAAGTCGTTAACAGATAGCGTCAAGGAAAGAATGGAAGTCGGATAACGTATTAAATGTTGGAAGAAAGTTGTACTTTCGCAACTGACGCTTATCGAGGTGCATGACAATTTTGAGAGTTGCCCCTAGAAAGAGTCGACCTTAAGTGGCCTAGGACAGAGAAGGTCGGTTTCTCTTAAAAATAACCAGACGGAGTCCTTACGATTTTACTTATAATGTGAATGATCTTAGTAACCGATCGACACCTTGTAACGACACTTAGGCAGCATGAGGATTCTATCCAGATGTCCCACACATTTACCCCTTCTGAAGGGAAGATTTAAGAAAACAACAGTGGGTTGGGTGATGAAGTGATGTATGTGGCGCAGTCAAACCATGTAGACAAACGAACAGACGTTCACATTGTGTCAATATGGTGGAAGACTGGGCGTGGAAAACATGTTGCAGGGCATCTGATACAGAAGTAACATACATATACAAATTCATCGCACAGTGCACTCAAGTTCCTGTAGTCTGATCTTGTTCGGGATGAGTAACTACACGATGAGTTACTGCGTATGAACTACCGACCACACCAGGTTGGGTGAACAATTAGTTTAATTTATATTCTCTATCCATGTTCCCAGTTTGGGCAGTGGCTTTGCGTCCGCGAAATAAACAAAACGATTTTCAGTAGCCTCGTAAACAATTGACTGAGTCCAATGATTCCATTCTGCTTTATTGTCTTGAGTTTGATAGTAAACATACCGAGATACATAAAATTCGATCAAGACAGGTGGTTCTGACGGTATGCAAGGGTGTGGTAACACTGTTTGAGCATATTCAGTGACAATTATAGAGAAATGTCACCCCGGGTGGCCATAACAACTAGTTGTCAAACATTAGCCTTTTCCGTTCATTTGTTTTTTTTTTATAGGTTCGTTTGACTATTCGCTGGGAGCTCGTTGATGACCACAACACGGATATTGCCTGCGTCGAATTTCCGGCTCAGATCGAGGCATGAAGTCAATGGATTTTTGGAACCTGTCCGCCAAAATTGATAAACCTTGATTGAAACAATCCTGATTGTTTAACGTCCACGTATTTGGTTATCGCTTTTTAATGGAAGATTATATATTACTGATAATTGACAAGCTTTAAAAAAATACTTGACTGATTTTCTACAATCCAGCATACTGGCGTTCGCTTACGCGTAGACGACTACTTTACGCTACACTGGGTAATTAGTAAAAACGGGTGAAAATCCGTCCTCATTAGAGTGACCGGTCACACATGATGTCCCAACCAATTGGTTGGTGAACGTGCTGGTGGTATTGTGCCTATAAGCAGATTTGTTTCGTAATTAGGCAGCCTATGTAACTTGTTTTAGTAACATTTCTCTGCGGCACACTGCATTGTTAAATGAGATGGGGAAGGTACGATTTCTCAGATGTAACAGGGATAACCTCATTCAAGAACGACTTGACGGTCGTTCGAGTTCCGTCTGACGTTGTGGTGGGAAGACCGAGTTAACCAAACTGATCATTACTTACAAGCGAGAGTGGTTGAGCGTTCACATATGAATTCGGTCGTGCCTAACGTGAGGTCAATGGCGCAGTGGTAAACACGGTTGCCTCATGAACAACATGTCCGTGGTTCAAGTCCCGGCAGTGGCG